>APFE031747969.1:647-13017 GCA_000404065.3 Pinus taeda
AAATAGAGGTTATGCTTTACTATTTCACAGAATTTCTTACAATATTTCCATAAGTATTGATTTGTAATCTCAGTCACTAAGGGATGACAGTAATGACAAAGGTAATATTCCATGGTTTGAAGTTCGCCTATTACTAAATATTTAAATATATCACCACAATTTAACTGTTAGTTAAAGGAATTGTATTTGATTTGTAAACAATTCATTGCTTGATTTATAGATTTTGATTTTTTCCCTTTCTATTTTTTTTCTCAAATTTGGTATGAGATATCTTCCAAGATTTGGGTTCCCTAGTTTCCCCACCATAGCTACGAGGTTCAGATGCTATCATTAAATATTCTCAGAACGTTACAGCTTTTCTAGTAAGTGTGCTTTGGAACATTGTTGTTGCTTTTCCATGGTGTTAATGTTGGAAATAATATTGAGAGGGGGGGGGTGAATCAGTTCTATCAAGTCAAATATTCCTTTTCAAAAAAAAATGATATACACTACTTCAGTTAGTTAAACCCGCTTATATACGCAACTATGTAGAAGGAAAACTGCGTATACAAAGCAAACTTTTAATTTACTTTATCTTTCTGATGATGATTGCTAATCTGTGTTGCAGAATCAAATAACTAGTAACCAGAGACAGTAAAACAGAATAGAAAGACAATCATGCACAAGAACACAAGATATAAGGTGGAAACCAATGTGGGTGAAAACCACCTACTGCAATTCGTCTCTATCTTCTTTTTAAATTAGAAACTTCTTTTACAATGTACTGGTGCAATTCTTTACCAGTACGCAGGCTGCAACCTAGAGAGAGCTACAACCCTCTCTCGTTCTCCAGCTTCTCCTGGAAGGGAGCTACAACCCCCGTTAGCTCTTGCACTAGCCAAGATACTAGTACGTAGGTGCTGGCCTACAGAAGGCTACAACCTTCTCTTTCTTCCAGGGACCACGTTTCATAAATTTTCAGACTGGATCCATGAACATCAATAAATCATCAAGAATCAACCAATTAGATCTGAATCAAGTAGATACTTCTCTGACAGTTGTACCCAAAACACAGTACGAGAAACCACACACCAAACACTGAACCCAGAACATAGCAGCAATAAACAGAAGCATCTAGATCACAACTTAAAGCATATACGCTATTTCAATAACCTGCAACATGCGTGCATACGCTTTTGTGTTTGGAACAACCTGCGTATACGCTATTTTAATTCACTAAACCAGCGTGTATACGCGCCTTCGCTTCACTGAACCTGCGTACAGATCTATAAAGGATAATTCGCTCTTCCAGATATTCAAAAACACTAATTAGCCCAGATTATTAGTGTTATAGATCAAGCAAGTACCACTTAAAACAAATCAAAATCATATAAAGATACTATCATTCAAGCTTAAAGAGTATGACCCATCAATAGAACTTATCCTTCTTCTTTTTGCTAAGGTTCCTCCTTTATTCAGATCCAGATCTGCACCATAACCCAATTACCAGCATTTAGATCTACCACTTTTCAGATATTCAATAATAATTCAGATGATCCTTTGCCACATGATCTCCTTCCTCTTTTATAGTCTTGGGCCTTCCACAATACCATGGTCCAAAACCATAACATTTCAATGCCATGAACCCAAAACTAGGGATTAGCACATATGACGAGACGCCATGGTCCAAAACCATAGGTTCAAATCCCAAGGACTAACTACCATGGACCAAGGGTAAGTTCCCCAACATATACACGCTTTTGTAATGTATAACACGCGTGTATACGCGTCTTCGTCTAGATGAACCTGCGTATATGCCTTTTTCTTCTTTCTGAGTGCCTGAACTGAGATCTGTCAACAAGATGAGTTGCCATCAAGGACAACACCAGAGCCATAGCATCAAAACTATGCCATAATGCCAACAGATAATGCAAATAAACACTACAACTAGTGCCATTATTTAGATTAAGTGCCAAAATCTAGGTCGTCTTGTAATGATGGAGTGATTGTTTTCTAGCTACTAAGGCCATATGCATTTTTATCTCTTATGTTGTCCTAAGATATTCAAATTCAGAATAAGAATTGAGGTCTCTTTTCCACTGTAGATTGTAGTCAATTTCTTGAACATAATATATAGTAGATTATATTTTACTAATCAACTGTGGATGTGATCCCTCGCAGGAAAGGAAATTCAAAGTGACTTTGATTTCACATTGATTTGTCAAAACATCCACATAGGAAAGGAGATTCAAAGTGACATTGATTTCACACTGATTTGTCAAAATGGAGGCAAGAGAAAAGGAAACTTTGTATTTAACAATGCTCTTAATTTCATATGTACATGCATAGACATATTAATAGAAAATATTAAAGGGTTGCCTAAGTAATCTTTTCCATTCCATAACATTCTTTACTGCTTGTAAATAAATAACTCAGAACAATGCATTACACTACTTGTTATTCTTTATTAATCAGTGGTTAATATTTTGATATTGAACTGGCTAAGATTTTTCTTCCTTCTGTGAAATTGTGTGTTCTATAATGCTTCTTTTCCATTCACTATGTATAGCATATAAAGTGTGTCTAATAGAGTAGGAAGATTGGAAAGTCTTGTGATCCTTGAACTATGTTGCAAGGAAGAAACCCAATGGGGCAGGGTAGGTGCATCCCCACAAAGGGGTCACAAATACCAAAGTTGGTATTGGCTAGTGCCTTGAGCTAGAAAATTTCCTTTACCCTTGTATTAACAGTGAATCTGGAGAGGATTCTAATATTATCTTTATAAGATTTATACTAAGATTGATGAATAAAATTCATGAGATATGAGCTAGGATGTCCTTGCAAGTTGGTTATTGATTATTGGAAGCTATGATGGCCATTATGTCAGGACAGGTGGTCGTACTCCCTTGATCTTGAGCACGATTGTGATCAAGATGGAAGACTTCATAGTCTAGATTGATTGTTTAGCAGTGATAGTTAGTGGGCTCATTCAAAAAAGCTTCTATTTCACTAATCCTTTTTATAGAGTTGTGAGATTCAATTTCCAAAGGTTTTAATTACACTATAGAGTTGAGTTCTGAGAGAGTTGTGATTCACAGTGTTAAGTATAGCAACTGTGACACTTGAATGAAGACAAGAATAGTAGATGTATCAGACTCTATTATAAGCTTACCTGGATATTATAAGGGACTTGGTTGGCTTTTTTATAATTTTAAAAACAAGTTCCATGTCGTGGAAATGTGAAAAAAAACAGTGATATTTCCACCATGTGGCTCTTTTCATATATGGTTTTATACTTTTTCAAAAAATTCTCTAAGAGTTCACAATGCTAAGATTCACTAGGACCTTACAAAGTTTTATTATTTAGTGCAAGACTCGCCGATATCTTACAAGATTTTATAATTGAGTAAAATTTTCGCCATGCCTGGTGAGAGATTCGCCAAAAAATTATATATACATATTATATTATTGATAAAATCGCCTTCCATTTTTCCTATATACCATGGAGATTCGCCCATTTATTATACATATAAATTTAGGGGGGGTTCTTAAAATTTTCCCTGCCCATTTTAGACCTCAAAATTCCCCTAATGTTTATAAAAAATGTTCAAAATACATTTACATCAAAATATAAGCTCCAACGCAACAACATAATGGCACCAGTGAGTTCAAAAGGCCTCAAAATCCCTATTTCAACTCTTTATGTGCTCAAAACGACCTCCAAATAGCGAAAATAAGGCAAAAACACTATTTGCTACACTTAAAACGAAATGACATTGTTAATGAAACAACAAAACAAATTTTGGCTCAATGGTTGAGTGCATCAGTTTATATCTCAATGTCCACCATTCAATCCATAAAGAGTGTGATTTATTTTGTGATATTCGGTGACGACTGACATACATTAATTTTTTCAAGCGTTATGGTGGCTGGGTCAATGGACCCATGATGCCACCATACCTCATATAACGTTATATTACATTAATAATATATGGCCCGTGGCCTATCCATAACTAGAAGAGTGGATATGTTGACAAATATAGCAAAGCTATGGCAGAGAGATATGTATGGCGGTGGTTATAACAAGCATTATCCCCTTTAAATATATGTAGTGCAATACTTGTAACAAGAACCACCATTGTAGCCCAACAGTAAGGTGTGATATTTGTTGCTGAAAGGTTGTAGGATCAAATCCTGTCTAGTTTTCATAACAAATTTTTGAACATTCTTATGAGGCCACGTGTTGCCCTTTGATAGGGCCACATGTCGCCTCAAGATTGGCCCAAAATCAACCAACCATGCAACAACACTTGTCAAGCTTTGCAAGTGGCACATGTCAGCCCGAACCATGAGCTTGGAACTCTGAGTTGACCGTTGAATGCCAGAACCTTGAGCGTTAACTTTGAATTTGACTACTTGACCTTTAACTTTTTTCCCTGCTTGGACCTGAACTTTGACTTTGCATAACTTCTTCATACAAAGTTAGATTTTTCCCGTTTAAGTTGTGTTAGATTTAGAACAATGAAATCTATGTAATGAAGCTAATTTCAAAACCATTTGACAAATTTTATTTTCGAGCATTTTCTAAAACTTTGAGCATCTTTTGGATCCTCTAGATCACTCCTTGATCATTATGGATTAATTCCTTTTCAATTTTATGTTGTAGTTTAAAACTACAAGAAATTAAAAATCGATTCTTGATTTGAAATATTACTTTCATAATAATTGTAGAAACTAGTGATCTTGTGCATAGTTGAACATTATAATTAGGGGATACAAAAATAATTTTCAAATCACATATTAGATTAATCTCTATATATCAAGTTAATTAGTGTCATTTAGTAGTTTTCATATACTAATTGTTGCACATACAATATTTTTCTTTACAATATTACGAAACCAATTTGATGATTAAATGTAGGAGTTTAAAGACAATTACATTACTTGATAGTTGCAAGTCATGAAACTTGTAGGAGATGGAGGTGAGATATTCTCATACTTTTGGTAGAAATTCTAGAATCTGGTTTGCTATAATCTTGGAGATATGATACGAAAGAGTTAATCTTCCTAAATGCTCCGGAAATCTACTTCAAACGAGTTAGCTTGAAACTTTGTTTATAAATTTATTTATGCAATGTTTTATACTACAAAATATGGAGGAGAAAGAGAAGAGACCTTTAGGTATAGGTGGTAGAAATTTTAGACCTTCCTTTGCTATACTTTTGGATATATTTTTTGAGGAAGTTAAGGTTCATGAATGCTCTTGAAATATGCATCACACAAGTTAGCTTGGAATTGTTGTTATAACTTTCTTTCTAAGATCTTTTAGGTTGTGAAATATGGATGATATAGAGAATAGATCTCTATGTACCTATCATAGAAATTTCAGACGTTGGTTTTCTATAATTTTTGAGATATACCTTGTGGAAGTTAGGGTTACTTAATAGTTTTGAAATCAACTTCAAATAGGTCAATTTGACATTTTTGTGATAATTTTTTTTTGGGAATTTTAGGCTATGAATTTTTCATAGATCTAAAATGGTGTATGGAAGTACCTCTAGTAAAAATTTCAGAATCATATTTGCAAAATTTTATACATTGGGTGTTGTACAATTTTGTTCTTAAGAAGAAACCAAAAACAACAAGTTTTGGGAGAATCAAACCTAGTGAAGCTAGAAGCAACAAGTAGACCTAGTGAAGGCAGACACAACAGTTAAATATGGTGAAGGATGAAGTAGCAATTAGAGTCTAGACTTAGTGAATTAGGTTGGTGCCTATAAATATTTGCGGTAGAGGGGATTGGTGTCTCTTATAGGTTGGTGCTTACAAATATTGTAGCAGAAGAGATTGATGTCTCTTGTAGGTTAATGCTTACAAATATTATAGCAGAGGGGATTAGTGTCTCTTGTAGGTTAGTGCCTACAAATCTTGTAACTTATGGGATTGGTGTCTCCTATAGGCTCGTGCCTACAAATATTGCAGCAAGGGGAATTGGTGTCTCATGTACATTGGTTCCTACAAAGTTATAACAGAAGGTTGGTGCCTACAAAGGTTGTATCAGTAGGTTGGTTCCTACAAAGATTTATTAAAAAGAAGTTTTTATTTATATATTATGTTTCATATGTGAGATTGTTTGGCGATAATTCATGAATGTTTAAATAAGTAAGAAAATATGTTATACTGATTCACCCCCAACTCTCATTATAAGCGTGAATCCAATAATTGGTGTCAGAGCAGGTTTCGTTGAAAGTAGTTCAATCACTAGAAGGAAGATCTTAGAGGGATCATGGCCATTAATGTAGGAAAATCAACTTTGAAAGAAGAATCTTTCAAATTTTCGAAGAAGATCGAAGAACTTAAAACCAATGATTATTCTAGGAATGAATTAGATGCAAAAGAAGCACAATTCATGAGAAAGCTAAAAGGAGGATCTATGTTATGCTAATGTTCTCAAGAGCTCCTTCAACAATGAAAACAACACTAGAAAAGGAGATGAATACTAACAAATACCTGATTTTTCTCAAGGATGAATTTAGAAGGCTTTTCACATCTTGGTATCAAAATATCTTCTTTGGCTATTGCTTTGCTTGTAATAATTTTGGTCATAAGGAAATAAATTCTAGAGCTTATTAAGAAAAGACTATGTGAGAAATAGAGATATAGGATCTTATAAGACCTCAAAGAAAGTTTTTTCTAGCACCAAAACCACTAGTTTAAATTACAGTGTTGTTAGGAATCACAATTCATTTTCTCCTCTATTAGATCATATTGAATGTTATAAGTGTAATAACTATGGGCACATAGAATGCGATTGTAGAAGAAACACAATAAGGATTCCTAAGCAAGGCAAGGAAGAAGATATTACCACACATAGAGAAGAATTCACAAAAGTATGGAAAAGGAAGCAAGACTAATAGGAAGAATGTAGGCTTGCATTTAAAAGTTCACTAAAAAATTGCTATAGTGAAAATTCCAATATAATGAGAAAAACTCTAGAATCATATGATTTGAATCCAAATGAGAGAAGACAAGCACCAAAATGACAAGCCTATTTGATGGGACAACCTCCATTAAATAATATAACAAATAAATAAGATGGGATGCTTTCTAAAACTAGGATATATATATATATATATATACCCAAAAGGTTTAATTCACCAATAAAGAATAAAGACCACTAGAAATGTTGAATTGGAATTAGCCAATTTGAGCTTCACTGATTATGATACTTTTAAGAGGTCATCCTCCATATGAAGGAATATAGATCTTGAAATATATATAAATGAAGAGGAAGAAGATAGATGAGAGTGTACTAGTGGTGGTGCATAAGCTGTGGAGTTCTTCCATCCAATTTATTTTGTATTTGCCATTAACATGCAACTTTAATATCAACAACTTAATATATATGTAATACATTTTCATATTAATAATTTAATGAAAACAATTATTTTATAATTTTAAAGTCTTATATGCTTTTTATTTGATCATCATCTCAATATTTTATTATTTTTTCTTAAACAAAAGAATATTCCAATTTCATATTTTTATTTGTAATATCCTCTATGAAAATGACCTCTGCGTTGACAAGGTTCTTTGGCTTTCACGCTTTGCCGGTTGCTATTTTGTGTTATGTGATATTTACTCGTTTTAAGAAGTCACAAGTAAGAAACATGTTTTCAGTTAGCCAAGTGCTGGCATGTCCATTTTTAACTGATAGCATTAACCCTATAAAACCTGCTCTCTAGTTAGATAATTGAATTTATCATGTTCGAAGGAATTTATAAATGCATGGTAAATGTCCAACGGCCATAGAGTTCTTTGCTGCACTGTACATTTTTATATGTTAGAGATGCTGCACTGTACATTTCTATATGTTAGAGATGAAGCTTAATCTTAAAAAAAAGAAAAACATCAATCGAATTACTCCATTCAAAGGGCAAGAGAATGGCAAATCTTGTTTTTATACTTCTCTTACTAATTCATAACCAGAGTTAAGACAGTTAGTTAAATAAAAATAAAGCACTTGATGTATATAAAACATTCTGATCATCAAATTATTCCATGTAAATAAGAAATACCAACAGAACAGTCAAGTTTCTGGTTTTAGAATACCTGCTCTCCTGTTAAAAATGTCCAACCCTAGCTTGTCACGGCTATGAACTTCATCTATGGCCTGGCACGATAGATCGAATGGAATGCCGAGCTGAAAATGAACTGCCCTGAACTCAGTGAAATTTATGTAACAGCGGAAGAAAAAGAGCGTGTGGCTAGGTAACACGCTCTTTTTCTTCGTGCAAATCAAAACAAGCATGAACCCACCAGAGAAAATGGCAGATCTTAATAATTCTAAACCAGAGTTAACACGGTTTGTTAAATAGACATAGGTACGGGATGTATGCCAGTGAAATAGCATAAGGCGTTCTGATCATCAAATTAGAAATACTAACAAAAGAGTCAAATTTCTGGTTTTAGAATACCCGCTTTCCTGTTAAAAATGTCCAACTCTAGTTTGTCAAGACTACGAATTTCATGGACGGCCTGGCACGACAGACAGAACGGGATGCCCAGCCAAAATTGAACTGCTCTGCACACACTGAAATTTATGTAACAGTCGAGAACATATTTTCCAATACACAGTAGTCTAACTGTTTTCGGTTTTGGAAGTTTTAGTCATTTCTCAGTTAAAATTTTCTCAAATAATGCAAGAATTTGTTGGAATTAAAAAATTTATCTGTTAATTCAGTATAGAATACTTAAATTATTATATTACTATATTTCAAAGAAAAATTGCTTCCCCTATTCCAACCATAAACTCTAAAAATTAGAAAAATTAAACAATATATTTCAATCAGGGCTGGGAAAATCATTTTTATCTAGGTAACATAGTTTTTTGCCATGTAAATCAAAACAAGCATCAATCCTAACTACTTAGATTAGATTGTTTCACCATATTCTAACCATAAATTCCAAAAAAATCTTTTGACTATAATCCAATTATAAAATATAAAAAATAAAATAGTTAAACCATGCATTTTAATACAAATAATAATTAGACAATGTATATCAATATAAATTAGAAAAATATTCTTTTCTAGAATCCAAAATTTAGAAAAATAAAACAATTAAACAATGCATTTCAATATAATTAGAAAAATAAAATAATTAAACAATGCATTTCCATATTCTTTTGAATCCAAAACTTAGAATAATTAGACAAGGCTAACAAATTATCCTTATAACTCTTTTTCTCCATATAAATCAAAATAAACATAAACCCAACTAATTCAATTCACTGTGGCAATCCAAAACTTAGAATAATTAAACAACATCCATCCAAAACTTAGAATGTTTAACTTAGAATAGTTAAACAACGCCATCCTTGTCGATCTTTTCTCCATGTAAATCAAAACCAGCTATTTCATTGTCGCAATACAAAAGACAAGAGAATGACAGTTCTCGTTTTCATACCTCTTATAATTCCGAACCAGTGTTAAAAAGGTTAGTTAAATGGAAATAAGGCACTGGATGCATTCCAGTGAAACAGAAAAAGGCGTTCTGATCACCAAGTTATTCCATGTGAATAAGAACAATCAAATTCCTGTTTTGGAATACGTGCCCTCCTGTAAAAAAAATGTCCAACCCTAGTTTCTCAAAGGCTGCGAACTTCATGGATAGCCTGGCACGACAGACCGAACGGGATGCCGAGCCAAAAATGAACTGCCCTGCACACATTGAAATTTATGTAACAGCTGACAACATATTTTTCAATAGAGGGTAGGCAACTCATTCTTGGCTAGGTAACACGCTCGTTTTCTCCATGCAAAGCCTCCCATGAATTGTTTATCCCCAGCTACATAGTTACAGAACCCTAAGATACAGCAACAGAGAAGAAAACCTAAAAATCAGGAAGGATGTATGAGTAACCATTCATAATACATAATAACAATCATAATGTATTAACCAGTCGTGATTTGATATTTGACTGCGCCTTGTCTAACCACTGAGCGACAACTGGTACGTGAGAGTACATAACATCTTGAGTACAACCGAACTAAGAGCGATAGATACATTGTCCAACCACTGAACTACAACTGACAGGTACATCAGAGTGCATAACATCTTGACTTCCGAACTATAACCGATAGATACATTGCAGGAACGTTCCATTTACCACGTTCTCCATGATCTGGACTCCACTGCATGTGATTTCAAACTGTGCCAGCGTCAAGAGGCACGGGCAAATTTAATGACATCTTAGATGTCCGGAAGTTAAGGGATGACTGTGTGCCTAATGTACGTCTCGGTTGTTTTGGAAATTTAACCATTTACATAATCTTCGGAAAAAACATGGAATAATATTTTTTTTAGAGTGAGGTAATATCAGTAGTGGGAATAGTGATTACTATCTATTATTAATAAAGATCTTTCTTTATTTGATTTACTTCAGAAATTCTTCTTATAAGCTATTATTTGTTAATATAGCTAGATAATATTTAATGAAATCTATTTTATAGCAGCTAGATAATATTTAATGAAATCTATTTTATAGCTGGATAATATTTAAGGAAATCTATTTTATTTGGAATTATTTATTAGTTGTAAGTAGAGGTAGATTTTTACTTTGATAAGATGACTTTAGGTTTAGGCGATTAATTTTTTTTTTTGGAAAAAGAAAATCTATGGCCAAACTCTATAATTTAGTTCATGGACGTGTCTATTTTGAAACAGGGTTGGCAGAATTTTAATTTTATTATCAATAATTGTTAGTGGATGTGAGATTTAATTTTCCCTAGAATATTCATAAAAATATACACAAATCAAAAGTTGAGATTTATATCCAAAATACATAACTTTGCTTGTTAATTAAATTGAATGAATATTTTCAATAAACTGCATATAAATAGTGTATATCTGGCAAGGATCCCTAAGCCATATAATGAAAATTATTTCAAATTAAAAAATTCTCACACGTACGAGATAAATCTACTTAAAAATGTTCCATATTAAAGTATAATGTTTAACTAGATATAACATTTACAAATAATAACAAAATAAAATAGCCCCAAAGATATTTCAATTGTCCGTTAAAAGCAATTTATTGTGAGTCAACAATTAGAAGACTGGGGTTAAGCTGAATCCCTTCAACTGAAGTATGCCTGGATAAACCCTCCAAATGTCCTTAATAAGCTGCGTCATTGAACGACATGAAAAAATAATAATAAAATAAAAAGTTTTTTTATTGTAAAAACAAATGTATATGGAAGTGACCATCAACGTTACCATTAATTAAATTTAATATAGGTTAAGTTTTAAAATGTACCCACATATCAATACTAATCTATAAAATCCTAAGTGACTCATTATTAAAATGCAATATATAATTCCTTGAGTGAAATTTGTATTCAAAGTTCAACAAATTGTAATATTCCCAGTGTTTTTGTTGTACTTTTGCATTTGACCCATTTCCATTCAGACGCAAATTTAAAATCTCTAAAAAAAATTGTCTATTTTTCCTAGCTTGTAATTTATAAGTTGTAAGTGGTAGAATTGTTGGTTTGTTTGGTTTTTAGTCTCCATAAATTTATATTTAAATTTTATAAAAAAAATTGAAAATAAAATTCCTTTATGGAAAATTAGGTTATTAAATATAAATTTCATTATCAACTATCAACTAAAATTAACACAATCTTAATAATAACATTCCATTGTATATATATATTATTCCTTTTAATATTAAAACTTATGCCATCTATACTCTCCCATATTTAGAAAAGATGTTTTCATTAAATTCTATAAAATGTTTTCATTAAATTCAAATTTTATAGAAATAATTGAATGGTAACTACCTGTAATAAAATAACCTAAAAATTAAAAAATCAAAATCATCATATTTATTACAATTTCCATAATAACATCCCAGTAATAAACACATGCCATTTCCATTCAAAATTAAATTCCTTTACATAAATTCTCCCCGGTGAGAAAAAAAATAAAAATTAAAACTCTTTAAAGCTTGAAAGCAGCTGGTGGACAATAAGTGTAGCGTCCCTCTGGACCGTAGAAAATGGTATTGGACAAATACTTACACCCGACACCAACTTTATGATGAGTTTGTATGCATAGTCCGGAGCTGATAGTAACAGTTGTGATTGATAAAATTTATGGTGTGAGTTGTGTTATCATAATGTGACATGAAATTTTCTCTTTTCCATTTTTATTTTATTGACTTGACTTGACACAATCCGTAAACAGCCATCCAAAAGTTAAAAATGACCCAAGGCTGCTAGCTATGACGGCCACAGAATCCCAAAAGATGTGTCAAGAATATTGATGTGTCATATTTTACTTTGGTTTTCGATTGTGATGGTTTATTTGGTGAAGCAATTTTTTT
>APFE031747977.1:0-38611 GCA_000404065.3 Pinus taeda
TTTAATATGCATGATAGTAAACCGGTGAAGGTTCCTATTCCTGTAGGCGTGAGGTTATCTGCTGAACAGTGTCCCAAGACACAAGAAGAGGAAGAGGACATGTCCCGTGTTCCATATGCAAGTGCAGTCGGTAGCTTGATGTATACAATGGTCTGTACTAGACTAGACATTGCACATGCAGTGGGAGTATTGAGCAGGTTTATGTCAAAACCAGGGAAGGAGCACTGGACAGCAGTGAAGCGGGTTTTCAGGTATTTGCGTGGCACTATTGATTATGGTTTGTGCTACCAAGGAAGACCAGGATTGGACAAAGTGTTCGATATTCGTGGCTTTGTTGATGCAGACTGGGCTAGAGATCTAGATTAGAGAAGATCTACAAGTGGGTATGTCTTTAACCTATTTGGAGGTGCAGTCAGTTGAATGAATAAGAAACAATCTTTAGTGGTACTATCAACTATAGAGGCAGAATACATGGCAGCCACTCATGCAAGCAAGGAAGCAGTTTGGTTGCAGCGATTGTGTTCAAGTATGCGGTTAGTATAGGGAGTTATAAGGATAGACTGTGACAGCCAAAGTGCAATTTTCTTGGCAAAGAACCCTGCTTATCATTCAAAGACAAAGCACATTGATGTTCAGTATCACTTTGTGAGGGGTATGATAGAAGACAAAAAGGTGTTGCTGGTAAAGGTGGACACTTTGAAGAATACTGCAGATGCATTGACAAAATCTGTTAGCTCTGAGAAGTTCTCTTGGTGTAGAGAAACAATGGGTGTTTCAAGGCTGAAAAAATGACTAAGCTCTCTTGTGGCCCCCGGTGGAAAGAAAACAACAAGTGGGAGATTGTTGGGTTGTGCTATATTCTTTCCGCATAGTTAATAGGGGGTTTGAGGTGTACCCGTAACCTCACTTTATGGGGTCTGGGGCAGCGCCCCGGAAAATTTTGGTTTTGGACCCTATGTTAGGTTGGGTGGACCCACCTATGGTTTTGTGCATGATTTTCGCACATGTTTTTTGGATGCGATGGTTTTCGGTCCAGGTATTGGATGCTTCGCATCTATAATATGATTAACATTGAAAGGAACATAATGAAAAATCAAGCTGGTAGTCCTGGTTTTGGGATCCAATGGGAAATCTCTGTGTATACGTGTTTTATGTGTTATGCTCTCGCATTTTTATTTTTTTCTGTGATTTAGAATTCGTATGCAGGTAATTTCTGTACGGGGTTAAAACCTACAGAGGTTCCCACATTGAAATCATCTATTTCTCCAAACCTCCAAATGTCTTGGACAATCATTCCAAGGTATTTGAGACTCCCACATGCCTCCCACCTATTCGTGATCATGATCATTCTATTCATTTGATTCCAGGAATTTCTCCTACAAACATCAGGCCTTACAAATATCCATATGCCCAAAAGAGTGAAATTGAATGTATGGTTGCAGAAATGCTAAAGGCTAGTATAATTCAACCTAGTCAAAGTTCTTTCTCTTCTCTGGTATTATTGATGCAAAAGAAGGATGGGTCATGGCGCCTGTGTCTGGATTATAGAGAGCTCAACAAACTCACCATTAAAGATAAATTTCCCATTGTTGTCATTGATGAATTATTAGATGAATTGCATGGATTAATTTACTTCACCAAGTTGGATCTTTGTCCAGGATATCATCAAATAAGAATGAAGACTGAATTCATTCTGAAAACAACATTATTGAAGAAAGATGCATTTTCATGGACTCCAAAAGCAACGAAGGCCTTTGAACATCTTAAAGAGGCAATGTGCCAAGCACAAGTCTTAGCTACGCCAGACTTCACAAAAACCTTTATTGTGCAATATGATGCATCATGAAATGGAATTGATAGTGTTTTAACGTAAGAAGAAAGACCCATTGCTTTCGAAAGTCATCCAATCAAAGGAAGGTATTTACAAAAATCTATTTATCAGAAGGAAATGTTGGCAAGACTACATGCACTTAAGAAATGGTGACCTTACATAATGAGAAGATCCCAGTTCAAACAATATTGCTAGAACTTGACGAGGAAGGAAAAATCATATTGGAACCTGAATCATTCACGGAAAAAAGAATCTGATAGCTACGAAATCGATCAATCTTAGAGTATCTCATCAAGTGGAAGAACTTACCTGCTGAAGATTCCACATGGGAGGACAAAATGTTTATATAGAAGCATCTAGAACTACTCAAGCGTTGATGACAACACTTTTTGAAGGAGAGGGGCATGTTAGGTCCCTATACTACTACTGTAACCCATTATTGTTATTAGTGCAACCACCTTATTATATTGTTGTTCCCATGTAGTCCCCATATTGTTATTATTGTGCCCCATAGAAGCCCACTATTGTTATTATTGTGCCTTTACATTATTCTTGTTATGTCGATTCTTATTATATTATGACCCCTTAGACTCCTATATATAGAAAGGAGGTCTTGTCATTTGTATCATCCAAGAATTGTTCATTTGTGTAATGTAAAAGCGGTTTCCCTCTCGAAGAGATTGATTTCTAAGGCGTTGATATATCTTTTTTGTCTTTTTGTGAGCTGGTTTCATAGCAAAGACCATGGTGAATGCAAAATAATTTAGGTGGAAATGCATCTACTTATGGTTCAAGCATCTATGCCATGTTTGATATAAGGAATTCTAAAGGTCCCATCATGAACTCGCAAAAATTGTAAGAGGATGTAGACAAGTATAGTTGCAGAATTAATAAATGGTCATGACATAAAATGAAACGTAACCCCTGTGTTAAAGGTGAATATTTACAGTAAACAAAGAAACAAAATTAAACTTATGGATCCTAGTGGCAGTTTTTCCGGGTAGGCTCAGGAGGTTCGTTACATTACTAGTAAATGCACCAGTGCCTTTTACTATGTAACACACCGATGTTCTGAAAAAGTGAAAAAAGCGTGAGTTTTTTTTTTCAATTTGAAAAATGAGCGGTAATTGATTTTTCGAAATATAATTGCATAAATTATTTTAAATAGTAAGAAGCTATTCAATATTTCATTATTTTTCCCAAAATTTCAAGGGAGACATTTGCAAGAGAGACATACTGGGAGCACTATGCAACAACATAATACTTTGGAAAAACAAAAATATTAAGAATATCAAAATTTGAAATGTATGGTGATTCACTTAAAACCATGCATAGTAAAAAATTTAAATTTTACTTCTGATTTTACTAATAAAATTTTGTACAATTTTTGTTAGATTTAATTAAAATTCAAAAATAAATAAAAACCCTTCATAGTAAAAATTTTACTATCGATTTTACTAATATTTTTTTTTTTACAATGTTTGTTCTTATTTAGATTTAATTAAAATTAAAAACAATAAAAATCAATACTTACCTTAAACCCTTACTTCTTCTTGCTTATGTGACCACAAAATTTCACCTTAGGATTTAACTTCCTCTTACTGCACAATTAGGACTTTTCATCTTAGGCATTTTAGATTTAACGGGTTTGTGTTACTACATATAAGGCATTTGACATGTAAAGCAAGGGGACTACTTATTGAATCAGATCCAAACCCTATTGGCTTTGCCCATATATATAAAAAAAAAAAAACATCTTCTATTTATCGATGCACCCTGAGTAATATAATGCATTAGTGTGCCTATGACAAATAACACTATTAAGTCCAAAAAATATGTGTTTAATTTTTTATATTTTAGATTTTTACTATGATGGTGGTGCTTTTATCATTACACATCACACTGTCATAATTTACAATTATTTAAAAGGAAATAATTTTCATTTTCGGTGCTCAACAATTAAATGAGCCAGTGCGTTTACTAAATTAAATGCACCAGCGTGTTTATGCACATACATGCATCAATTACTATCTGACCTCTTTTTGGTTGAAAATTATGTGATTTATTTATAAAATATATTTAATGGCTTTTGTATTGAATGATATATGTCGTATATTGATAAAAACATGTTTGAGAATTGGTCAAATAACAAAAATACTAATCGACACAATGATAACACATTAAAAAAACATAAAAGACAAGTTCTTTGTAAATTCTTTACAAAATTAATATATTTGAATTTTATGTAAGTTTAACAAATATGTATTGGTTAGTGTGTGTCATGCAGAGCCACAAAATGAGAACGCTCTATAAGATTCTTTCTGATATAAGTGGAGAATAGCACAAAATCCAAATGGAAAAAATGCAGAAGGATGAATAAGGTGATAAAAAATACTATTCAATATGAGTTTTTTTTATTTGAATTTTTGTTAATAATATATTTAAGAATATTAGATAACATGTTTCAAACAATATATTAATTCAAATATGTTTAATGTTCTACAAGGACCAACAACGAAGGATAATAATGTCATTCTAAGAAAATAAGAATTATATAACATGTAAAGGACGATGAATTGGTCCTTAGCTCATCTAGAGTGGTGATGGAGGTTAATGAAATGGGGGAAATATTAAAAAAAACTATGAGAGATATAGTGGAATGAATGTATAGACATACTTTCCACTTAGACTATAGAAATCAATCCAATGATTCCAAGAATCAAGTTATATTTAAACCAAAGGAAGTGTTTCCAAAGAAATGGTCAATGAGGCATATCAGACTTACAATAAAAAAAAACATACAACAACAAAAAATAATAATTCAAAAAGTAATATTCCAAATTAAAATGTTTCTCTAGACTTATATGTATATATCACTACAAAGCATCCATTTATTAAAACCAATTTCGTTATATTTATTTTTCATGTATCAATATAAAAAAAGTTTATTACTTTTTCAAGAAGATTATGAAAATCCCAAAGGATCAATGCGATGATATTCGAAACATGCTAGTAAGCATGTCAAAAAAATGTACAGGGAGATGCTCAAAGAAATAGACATAATTGCATCACAAGAGGAACCATCTCAACAATAATGTGTTTCAAATGTATGTAATCATTGAATTTTTCTATTAGGTACATATAAACAAATAATTTAGCATTAAATAGTAATTTTCAAGTATTTTCTTATAGAAAAGAAAACAAAATGAAACATATTCAATACATAAAATAGGACGACAAGGAAGAAAAGGGTTGGTATCAAAGTTTGTGAGTAATTACTAATATTTCCTTATAACAACTTAAGATTTCATTTTTGTATATTTTAGGTTGTTTTATGACAACCATCGTTGAATGTCTTCAAATAAGTGCTAACATACAAAGAAGAGCCATCAAAAGAATTGATTGACATTGGATTAAATATGGGTTGTGAGTATAATTTGGAATATAAAAAATTAATTGTGGAATTTGTAAGTATATATGTTGTTTTAATTCTCTGAGTTTATAATTAATAGAACAAAAAAATCATTTATATTAAATCTATGATTCATTATGGTGTATAAAACTTGCAAGAAATAAAGTATGGAACTATGCCAACATAAGAGTTTTTGAAAGAAGGCATGAGATATGGTTTTGAAAGAATGTGTATAATTCATGACTCAATTCTTGCTATGGTACATTACTCTTCCATTTACATTGATGTATATCATTTATTTCAATTTTTATTATTCTCACTAATGTAAATACACTCATTACACTTTAATTTTATATTTGTAGATGAAACTTAAAGAAGAAGAAAACAATCGATGCAATCAACAAGACATTCATCCAAATAACACAAGTCATGGTAGTAGGTTGAGCACTAACAAAACTTCCAATGAAGAATAATGATCTATTTGGATATCAATGCAAGTTATTGTATTTTTTGAAATAGTTGTTCGTGAAAATTAGACATTTTGTTTAATGTAATGGACAGAGTGTCCCAATTGAAAGATAAGGGGTTACAAATAACTATCCCATTTTGTATGACAAAGAGTTGCTTATTCATATATAATAAAGCACATTTTAATTTATTCAATTATGTTGTCCAATGTTGATGTCAAATGTTACACCATTGATTAAATATATGGATGATTAAATATTATAATGAAGAGATGCAAAATCTGATGATATAACAAATCGATACAAACATCATATACAAATGCGATAATCAAAATTTAATTTATATGAATACTATTATAAGGTATATGTCAATTTTTCATTAGATAACATATTTAAAAAATCAGAATAATTGCACCATCATAGGTCGATGTTTCTAAAAAAGAGAAAATGGATACTAGGACATCATATATTAATGTGCACTACTTCGAATACAATTTTTTAAACAACGATATTTATAATAATAAAAATGGTATCCCAGTGTATTCATACATATAAAATCCTGGTGTGTGTCTAAATAAATATGCACCAGGAAAATATATACTTCATACATTGACATGATTCACCTTTAGTGCACTAGTGCATCATTACATTTAATGTATCAGTGAGTTATATTGCATAAAAGCAATAATATTGCAATTTTTTTTTCTTGCCTTGGTGCCTTTTGTAAAAAGTACAACATCGAGGCTTTAAAAGCACATAAGCACTGGGGCATTGTACTTTTCAAGCATTGATGTTGTTTATACAATTCATTAATACTGAGGAATTGTTACACATAACTACTCGGTGCGTTGGAGAAGATAAAAGCACTAGGGCTACAAGATTTGCTTTCCCGCCCTGGTGCCTTTCCTAAAAAGAACTGCTAGGGGCATTTTTAGAAGACACAAGCACTAGGGTGGTATACATTTCAGGCACTAGTGTTGTTTGTATTCAACACCCCACTCCATGGTATCATAGATTATATGAGCCAGAGCATTTTTATTTTTAAAGCACCGGTGTTTTTATAAAGTTAACACACCGATGTTCAAAATGTTTTTTTCCAGTCCCAATGCTTTTATTGAAACTTACAACACCACTGCTTTTATATTGGTAGCATATCAGTGTTATTTTTCCTATAAGCAGACCACTAAGAAAACATCTGTTAAAACCTCTGGCCACCCATATTTTTTTCGCTGTGATAAAGTTCCATTATTAGCTTTGCTAAAAAATACGCTACCACACATGGATGTTGTAAGAAGGCTTTTTTGACATTTTTTTCCTATTTTATTACACAAAAACCCTTTGTTATAACTTCTGCTAGAAGGTATTTTCCTTGTAGTGAGTCTATGAGAACTTTAGATGTGTCTCATATTCTTATTATGGAGATTATTATGGAGAGATATTTTTCACAATTCTTAGATGCTTTGGTTCCCTTGGCTTATACCATATCCATGCAGGGTAGAAGATTCAATTAGGGAACCATCATATCTAGACAATCGAGCACCAAAATCAACTGGCACAAAATTTTAAACCTAATGAAACCATAACCGTTTACATGAAATATTATTGATTAGATGTCATCTGTGCTAGGAATGATTTTGTGGGTTTAGCAATGGAATAGAAGCCATTGGACCAACCAATATATGTACACTCTAGTATGCTATGGGAAAATTGGTACAAAATGTCTTATTCACTTACCTATAATACTTGCATTGCTCTTTTTTATCAACTTATCTTTGGGAAATAATTCCTTAGGTTGTTTAAGCAAGAAAAGAATTTTTTTCCTTATATTAGTAACTAGTATCGTGAGGAGGGTCACACGCACACATAAACACACACACACATGTATAGAAACTGGATCGCCACATCTTCTCCTTGTCTATGTACCAAACATAATGGTGGTGGTGAGGATTTTTTTATCAAATCATCATGTAGGGTTTCAATTTTACTTTTTCAAAGATAAGAAAAAGTGTTTCCTCTCTTATAATTTCTAGACATAAGAGAAATTTTCAGCCTAAAAGTGGCCTTCTAAGGTAAAATAATATAATAATAGTTAAAATAATAAAATAAGAGTTGTGAATTTCAGAAGGAAAAAAAGAAAACTATTATTTTTATTGTAGTTTTGGCTTATCTCTTTATAGGTTTACTCAAATTTCAAGTGTAAACACTCATTGGATGCGAAATTAAATTCCATGTCCAATGAGTACCCATTATGCATACTTATGAAAATACCCACATTGATAAACAATGAAGATATATTAAAAAACGTGTTTAAAACATTTTTTTAATGTATATTGATTTATTTTTTTTATCAATGTGGGTCTTCTCAGAAGTATGCATAATGGGTATTCAATGGATGGGGAATTTAATTCCACATCCAACAAGTATCTACACTTTTAAATTTAAGTACACTTATAAGGATACATGCCAAAAAAACAATAAAAAAATATTTTCTTCTTTTCTCTCCAAAATATTTACATGCACCTCTTTTCAAATTTAAAGGATTTTGATTGGTTTACATATTATGATATGGAAATTATAAATTTCATGGACACTTTTAGGTTGAAATTTCCTCTAATGTAGGTTTTTACATGGCTAGGGACACCAAACAAGCTAAATAGGAAGGACAAGCCCAAATGGAGTATAGGTTTCATACCAACATATTCGTAGGACCCAACCCCAAAGGATTAATATTGAAGCATGTTGAATAAGTAGCTATAACATGTCCATATGCTTATGAATATTGGCAGGATGAAATTTTTATAGAAAATGGCTAATATTGGAAAATAGTGTTGAACATAAGGGATCATCCAAAAGCTATTATTTTTTCCTCACTATCCCTAGAAGAAAAAATGAGAATTATTAGACATGGGTTACATAAATGAAGGAGAAGGAAGCAAGGAAAGTACATGTAACATGTCTTAACGAGGGAGCTGAGCTATAGGCTACCAAGGAGGTTTAGAAAGGGAAAATTAAGAGTTAGAGAGAGAAAGGAAAGATGAGGGTGAATTGATAAAGAAGCAAGAGGAAGTAGAATCTCAAGAGAATATTAAATGAGAATTTAAAGGAAGAAGTAGAGAAAAGGAGGAAAGACTAAGAGGAAAATTATTTACAAGAACAAATGGAATTGATAGCTAAAAAAATTAGAATAAAATTATAAGAGGGTAAAGAAGGAAGAGTTTGGAAAAGAAGGTAGAGCTTAGAGCCACTACACTAAAGCCCAAATGGTTTGTGCCTAAGAGTGTTATTAATTTAACATAATAAAAATATTAATATAATTGTAATAAAAGAGGCATTGATATGTACTGAAACCCCTAATGTGAATTAAAAAAAAGAAGAGGACATTGGTTGAGGAAGATTTTCCATCCAAAATGAATAGACAAATACTTGGGAAAAACCCAAAGAAATACAAAAGGTCTCCACTAGAGTAGCTACTGACACTGAAGGATTCAAAGGATCCTTGGGTTCCTATAATGACATTGACATAAGTGGGAAAACATTAGGAAAATTGGACATAGTGATGGAACATGTGCACACTCTAGGAATCTTAGGAAATATGCTTTACTAGGGAGACCTATGTATTCCACAACTAGTAGATGATGTTGTAGGCCATGAGATACTTACCTATGATAGGAATGGGAGGGTTGTGGTCAGAAGAACAAAAATAAGGTGTAAAATATTAGCTGATTCTAACATCATTTGTACCTTAGAAGAAGTCATCCTTGACACTAAAAGGGCCTAGAAAACTAACTTATATAAATTTGGTCTGTCTTTCCCATGCTTCATTTGATAGGGCTAGGGAAGAAGAAAAGGAACTAGATCAATTGTGTAAAGAGCTCACATCCCTACAACACCAAGTGAAATACTACAAAGGAGGAAAAGCAAACTTGTTAGTTAATCTCATGGGATAACACTTGTGGTGCAATGAAGCACATGATATCCTTCTGCATAAAGTTATTTAATCCAAGGAAGAGACCCTGTAGCTGTCATTGGCTTACAAAGAAGTTCTATAATGGAAGGAAACATGAGCCAAAGCACTTATCCAAATGGATTTCATCTAGGAAATAAAAAGCGAAAAGTGATCAAAGAACATGGGATTACTCTCTTGACTAAAGAGAGTCTCAATTAGATGATCATCATTGCTCGTTATTGGGTTGAATTAATGGAAGAGACATTTGAATGCATAGAGGAGGAGTGGTTACTATGTAAAAATACATGGGAAAAGGTAAAAAAGACTAGAAGCAATCTTTATCTACCAATTTTTGGAAACCCACGGTTACTTTCGTCTATTCCATGAAGTAGTAGTTCAAGGAAAGTAGATCATTGATGAGCACCAATGAGAAATTGAGAATATCATTGTAGTGGAGTGAGGTCATCTGCATAAATTTGGCATTAATGACATCAAAACTAATGATAGACAAGAGCAATGGACCAAAAGTAATAAAAGGTGCCATGTGGATTAAAGAAAGAAACACAAAATTGAGCCTTACAATGGATCAACACAATTTTGCTTATGCCCAAAAGTGCGAGGAATTATTTTCTGATTGGGTTACATGGAATAAGAATAACATAGAAACTGATATCCCAAGGTCATGATAGTGACAGTTTAGTTATCATTTAATTTTTTATTTTTAGAAATATAATAGTAATAAAATGAAACTCCTTGGATGGAAAAAGGTTTTTGAATTGTAACAATCTATTTTGATTAATTGAGAAGCTTTGAAGGTGTTGTAGCTGCTAAAGCAACCCTACAAAATTTTGCCCATGCTTTTATCTTGGAGCCTTCGTTGTGTCCACAAGAGCTTATCTTTCACTGTCATCAAGTACTCATGCTATGATAAAGACTTATCTTTTCATGCTTTTCTTGTGATGCATTGATCCTGGTTTGATATTTTTCAGACACAAGGTATCTCTTGACTTGATCTTGCAGCATTGCTAGAGATGCCTCTAGAAATTGCACAATCCTGGAAGGCAGACCAACCTTGATGATCTGAAATGTGCAATCTAGAATGACAGGTATTCCTTGAGCTCTTAAATTGCGCAATCCTGGATGGTAGTCCAACCTTGAGCTCAGAAATTTTGCAAAGCATCATTTCTCTTAGAAACTGCCAATGCATTGAGTTAAGGAGTTGCATAGTGGTTGGGAACTACACAATCTTCCTTGGTAGTGTGAATGGTCTGTTTCCCCAAAAAGAAATAAAACAAAATAGCGAAAGCATCCCTAGAAAATAGGGAGTGGATAATTAGTTTCCAAAAGGATAACACAACTTTCTATTTTGGAATTCTGCAAAGTTTCGTTGTTTCCTTGATTTTAGGCATGCACACCATAAACCTTAATCGATCTAAATCTATATAATGGATGCCCCTAGAGCTTATTTGTACATTCAATCCTCAAGTTCTAGCCTTCTATTGTAGTGAAAACTCAATCCCTCCATTTTTTGACTTATTTATTTCAAATAATGGGGACTCTTTCCAAATTTTTTTTTGGCTAAATCACTGTTTTAATATTTTCTTTTAGAAGTGTCCTTCAATTTTGCCAATTTTTTTTTTTTTTTGTCATAATTCTATTTTGATTACTTCATTGAGTTTGATTTTTCACTGGCTTTCCATCGATACTTGTTTTATCTCATTTGGTTATAAGGTTTGTAAATCGTGCTCATCCAAAGTTCAACTATTTTTACCATGGGTTAAAAAAAATATACAAATGTATATTATTTTAATTTTTGTAAATAAATTAGTAATTGATTGTAAATATTAATTCCTAGTTAAGGTTTTATTAATTAATTCATTTTTCACTAATGGTTCTACAAATGTCGCAATCAAATTGTAGAACAATTAAAATAATGTGTTTTTGGGATCTCACTAATTTATTCTAGTGCCCAATTTTAAAATAAATTACGAGACTTGAAATCTCAAAATCGCAAAATAGTTGTAATTCATTTTTTCAGATTTTTAATTACCAAATGGTTGTAGTTTATAATGGATAAATCCCACTCCAAGTGAACTCCACTTTACCTCACCTCCTTCCTTACTCTTTTACAAATAATTCCAATAAAAAATCCCAATAAAATACTTTTAATAAAGTAAAACCATGAAACTAAAAAAAATGATATTTTAAGAAAATTCCGATATTTGAAAATTTTTCCCATATAAAAAAGATCCAATATAACATATAGTAACATAAACGTTTTCATTTGGTGTCAAAATAGTCATGTTTGAAAACCTCCCATATTATATCTTCCTAATGCCCCGACATGCAACATCCACCATCCCTAACTTCGTTCACTTCCTTAAGGCGTGAAGTCATAAGCATTTAAACTAGGTGTGAGGTCATAAACATTTAAATAGTTTAATTGGTTTAAATAAATTTGAATAAGGCTTTTCTAAGATTTAGATTTGTAATATTAATTAATTTATATATATATTTTTTATATAATTAAATTAATTTGTAAATTAACTATTTTTAATTACATAATTTGAATATTTAATAATTATATTTAATTTGTATATAATTTAATTTAAAAGATATAATTAATTAAAATTTAATTTTTAATTGTATAACAAAATAGGATTATAATTTTTAATTAATTAATTTTATTTTATTTTTGGCATGGGAAATAAATTTTTCAGAATTCTGGTAATTTTGACACTTTAACTATGGAAGCTCATAAGTTGAGTTTTACTTGATTAAATCAGGCCTTAGATGACTTGCTAGATATATAAAATCATAGAGAATATTCATGAAGTGGTTGCATGACCTGATTTGGTTATTAAATGGGTCTAAAATTTAGTAGAAAATTAAGCTTCAAATTTATAACAAAAAATATTTTTCTAAGTTTAATTTTTTGCATTTTCATTTTGCTCATAGCCTCGGTTGAGTAGATCCATTCGTCTATTTTCTCTTGGACCAATAATATATTTATAAACATCAATGAAAAGCACATATTTCATTTCATTTCATTTATTTATTGAATTAACTTTTGATTTGAGATATTTTGTTTTCTACCTTCGGTATTTTTTTTTTTTATTTTTATTTTTTTTTATTTTTATTTTTAATTTTGGTTTGAAATTTAATTTAGTTTTGATTAGTTTTTGGCAAGTGAACAGTCGAGAAGATGAGAAAGAAAGGATTTAAATGAATAGAATTGCTTAAATATATTTATATTTAATATTAATTAAATTTGTATTTATATTTTAACTTTTTATATATAATTAAACTAACTTGTAAATTAATTAATTTTCTTTAGTTACATAATTTGAATATTAAAAATTATAATTAATTTGTATATAATTACTATAAAAACTATAATTAATTAAAATTTAATTTTAAATGTATAACTAAATAAGATTAGAATTTTTAATTAAATTTTCTTATTTTTGGCCTATGCAACAAATTTTCCAGAATTTTAGCAATTTTGACACTTCAAATTTGAAAGCTCATAAGTTGAGTTTTACTTAACTAAATTACGCCGATGATGACTCATTAGATAGATAAAATCATAGAGAATATCGTTGAAGTAGTTGAATGACTAGATTCGATCATTAAATGAGTCTAAAATTAAATAGAAAATTGAGCTCCAAATTTGTAACAAAAATTAAATTTTTTTGTTTTTTTTTGTTGCATTTTTATTTTGATCTTAGTCTTTGTTGAGTGCATATCCATTCGACTATGTTTTCTTTGACCAATAAGATCTTTATAAGAATCAATAGAAAGCACATATTTCTTTTTATTTATTTATTTAATTGAGTTTTGATTGGAGATATTTTATTTATATATTTGACATTTATTTTATTTATTTTAGTTTGCATATTAATTTAGTTTCGATTGGTTTTTAGCAAAAGAATAGTTGATGAGATAAGGAAGAGAGGATTTGAATCAATGAAACTGCTTCAAATATGTTTATAATTAATATTAATTAAATTTTATATCTCTTTTATATAATTAAATTAACTTGTAAATTAATGAATTTTCTTTAATTACATAATTTGAATATTAATAATTATAATTAACTGGTATATAATTAATTAAAAAAATTAATTAATTAAATTTAATTTTAATTGTACAACTCAATATGATTAGATTTTTTAATTAATTTTTCCATTTTTTGTCTAGGCAACAAATTTTCCAAAAATCTGGCAATTTTGACAAGAACTTTGGAAGCTCATAAGTTGAGTTTTACTTGACCAAATTAGGTTTAGGACGGCTGGTTAGATAGATAAAATCATATAGAATATCTATGAAGTGGTTTCATAACTAGATTTGATCATTAAATGAGTCTAATATTTAGCAGAAAATTAAGCTTTGAATTTGTAACCAAAATTAATTTTCTGAGTTTAATTTTGTGCATTTCATTTTGCTCATAGCCTCTGTTGAGTGTGGATCCATTCGACTATGTTCTATTTGACCAATATGATATTTACAATCATTAATGGAAAACACACATTTCCTTTTATTTATTTATTTAATTGAGTTTTGATTGGAGATATTTTGTTTTCCAGATTTGGTATTTTTTTTTTAAATTTTAGTTTGCATTTTAATTTAGTTCTGATTGGTTTTTGGAAAGAGAACAGTTGAGGAGATGAGGAAGAGAGGATTTGAATCAATTAAAATTCTCTAGCAATGGAAGAAAAATAATTTTGACTAATAAAAATTGTTGGAGCAAATTTGTTTTTCAACAACTCTCCTATTTGGAATTCATTTATGTAATTATAAATAGAGGTTTGTAGGATGGAAAACATGGATTCTCTTTTGCAGTTCTACAATTTTAAAAGTGCTATTGTAAGTAGGAGTTTTGAGCTGTAGGAAGAGGAGAAAAATCTTAGATCTAGGACAATTGGTGATTTATCTTTTACAAATTTGAATTATGTATGAGGAGTAGAGCTTGCACTATTGCAACTTTTTTTTTTAAACAACAAAGTTTATGCGTTGTACAGGACTGTTGGAAATCATATTCAAAGAATTGGGCAAGAGATAAGGTTTAATCAATAAATGTTTTAAATACTATTATTTTTAATGTAGATTTCACTTATTTTGATAATAGAATTATGTTATTAGATTTATATTTGTACACTTCTATCAATATGAATTCATTTCTTATAGCTTAGCTATCTAATTTGTTTGTCTCATGAATGTGTTATCAATTTTATCTTTTGCTTTTGTGTATTGAAACCAGATTTCTGAGTAACTATTTACACAAAAATATGACATTTAATCCTAATTTAATTACTAGTAACATTATGTGAACTATTTCCTAATGTTATTGGTCCATCATTTGTTGTTAATAGTTTAATGGTTATTAGCTTTATAATAATTAATTCCTAATGTTAATAATTAATCATTCATGTTAATAGATCTTTGAAAATACTGTGTTTTGGTATTCATAATATCACTTAATTGAACTATTTTGTTAGCTTGATATTCATTATAATCCAAACATATTTAAATCCTAATCATTTAATTACTTTTCTCCTTGTTTGGTTAGATCTACATCTTCCTTCAATCGAGATAGGTCTAGGATTAAATGCATCTTAGATTAGACTTTTTATTTTAATTTTAATTTCTAAATCCTAGAAGGCCCCCTCATATAGGCGCAGTGTTTAGAGTGGTTTGGTTGACCCCCTATGTTAGCTTAAGTATCACTCGTAAAATTTCAGCAGGAGGGATGATCTGATCTCTCTTCTCTATTGGTAAGAAAAAGACATACTTTAAGCCATAAGAGATAGAGAGAAGGTAATTGGACCTAGTTTAACCAGTTGGAACCACCATTCCAAACAAAAAAAGAGCTGCTTTAAGTTCCTGACCAGGTGGTTTTCCCTAATGTTGAAGCAGACATTTCGAGCCTACAACATTTTTGGCACTAGAAGGAGGGCCTAACGAGTTGTTGTCTTTTGTATTTTAAAATTTTATTTTAATCACAATGGATCCTTGGAAAACTTCCCATTTGGAGTTGTATCTCTAGATGTGCATTTGCCAATAATCCACTCGAAATAGTAAGACACTTGTCAAAGGTAAAGTTTAACAGTAAGATGAATGCTTCTGCATTGGATCATGCCTTACAGTTTATTCAAAATTTTGAAAATTTTACTTTTCATGATATTGATGAAGGCATTTTATGCAGGATTTTTACTCTTACATTCTCAGGAAAATCTAAAAACTCGTGTCATTCTCTTCTAGTTCCCTCCATTCACAATTGGGATCAACTCATCAGAAAATTCCTTTATAAATTTGATGGTTATGATTATGAACAAGTATGTGATGAATTCAAAAGATTTACGAAGATTTGAAAATGAATCTCTTTTAGATTTCACTATTATATTTCAATTAATTTGTTTGAGATTCAAATATGAAGATAAACCTTTAGAAAATGAATTGATGAAATGGTTTCAATATGTTTGTTCTCTTTCTCCCATTTCAAATTTGTATGAAACAATTGCAAGCTTTGATGACTCTCCTTCAACTTCTATTAATATTGTCAAAACTTTTGATATAGATGTGTAGATTAATCATGAAGAAGTGACCTCAACCATGTATGATAAATTCTTAAATTTAGTACACAACTCTTACAATGTTAATGATAATCATGCCAATGAATCATTATCACAAAGCTTGCAAGAATCTGATAAACAACTACAAGAAGAAATAAATAACAAACTTGAAACACTGTCTGCCATGAAATCTAAAAATCATTATGAAATAAATTCAAAAAATCAGATTATAAATCAACAAGTACAGGCATAAATTGAAGTTTTCAATAATATGAAATTTGCTGCAAAAATTGCTAAATATAATCATGTTGATCAAATACTAAATTTAGGGCATCCAGTGAACGTTCTTCAAGAAAGCACAATTAACCAAGTAAATGATCTGGAAAGAAATTTGCAATGGAAAAAATTTACAAGAATATGCAAATAGAGATATTTTCAAATTCATTGCTTCTGATTTTCATTTTTACCTCTTTTCTGATATTTTTGATGATAGAAATTTATCCCCTCTTTTCTTTAATTTTATTCTTCAAAATAGAGAGGCTAATATAAATAAATTTCCTATTAGTGTTTATGAAGATAAAGAGACAATTATTAATCATTCTTTTCACATTAATGAACATGTGCTCCATATTCCTTGTTATTTTGATATATTGGATGAGAATAAAGAGAATATTAGTGAATGTTCTGAGGTCATTTATGATGACTGCTTTAACATTTAAGATGTTGATTTGTCTCCTTCCCTATTATATCTGCATGATTTAAATCAAACTATACTTGAAAATGAAGAGAAATTCAATACATAAATTGTCCCAATCTATGATTCCTTTGATGATCAAGCTTCCATTTATATTCATAGTCCTGATCCTCTTTCTAATTCATGAGTTGGTGTTGGCAATCATTCTAATTGAATTATTCTGGCCAATTCTTGTGAAGAGGAAATTACTTCAAGTCGATCTAATTGTACTGTAACAATAATTGTAATAACACTGTAAACAATTATTTGATTTTGTTGTTTTTCCTTCACTTATTTTTCTTCATTTCAAATTAGTTTTTTCTTTCTATTTTTTGTTTTCATTTTTCAATTTTTAGATACCCTACACCGACATATTGAGCGGATTAGTATTGATAACTCAATTGATGCATTTATTGAATGTGAAAATGAAATTTCAAATCATAATCATGAACATCAAGAGCTATTACTCTTCTAATTTCAATTGATGTTCATTTCTTATCACTTGTTCCTTTTTTTCTCAAAAGCAGTGCCAACAAGAGAGTGTATCTTCACAATATGACCAACAATCTAATTCAATTAATGATCTTCTATTGATGTCTTTGACTTCTATCCATATTTCATAGACCCATTTAAAAGACAGTTGAGAAGTGTTCCTACACAAAAGATTGTTAGCAATTTAAAATATGTACATAAGACTTACAATTTCATGCAGGCATTGTATCTAAAAGTTCATTTCCACAATTTGACTTGTTATCTTCTCTTTTGAACATCTGCCAATCATTGATGGAAATCCATCCATATTTCTATGATCCAATTGAAATTCAGTTGTAAGAGACATTTTTAGAGAGGTTTATTGTAAACAAATTGGTTCTTGTAAATATGTTAGCAATTAGAGTAAATATTACATTCAAATTTATTGATTTGATTGTAATTGTATTTTTGTTACTAATGTGTGACTTGTACATACATGCAGGAAATAAAGTACTTGAGTGGTTTCATTGGAAGTATGACTATACCTAGTCACGTTTCCTTTCATTTAGATATGATTAGGAATAAATTAATTTAGATTATATTATTTTTATGTTTATATTTATTTAATTATTCATATTTTTAATAAGCATATAATGAGTCTATGATGCAAAGCGTTTTCATGAAAATTCAGTTTTTAATTCATAAGCATTTCTATATGATCACTTTCATTATTCTTATTCCTCAATATGAAGCTGACACAAATTGATAGCTCATTACTTAGCATTTTCGATTGAATAAATAGATGATGCTTGAATATATGTAAATTTTGAGAGATATATGGGAGAACTTGAAGATTCATGAGTAAAATTGCAATCAAAATTCTTTTAAGTATGTGTCCATATGTTCATCTTTATATGTTGTTAGTTTTATATTTTCATATTTTATTTTTTATTTATCTTTTGACTTCTTTGCAGGTCTTTGTTGACTTGATTTCGAGATTAGATTAGATTTAGAAATAAAGCAAGTGAAAAATCTACAACATGTCCATGGAAGTATTTGCTTTCTCATCAGAATCTGACTATTTTATATTGTTTCTTATGCTCATATTTCCTTGCTTCACAAATTCATGAGATGAGCTAATAATCGCCGAAATTGAATGCTTAACCATTCCTTATTCAAATTTATCCTGGGTCTACATCTTCTCGCATTTTAAATTAAAAGAAGGCCCATAAGAAAAGGAAAATTGCTTCAAAAATCTTGCAGCAAGTCATAAAATAATCCTATCTATGATTTTATTTCTGCCCATTTTGAAACTTACTATTGCTGAATTGAGTTGAACCATTGCATCACACTCGTTCATATTTTTTTTCCCTTTAATCATATTCCTTTATTCTGAAGTGACTCAGAGTCTCTAACTGGTTAACCTTGGTATTCTGATCCTCTATTTTTTTTCATTTTTTTGAGATCTTTCTGTAGAATTTTGTAGATTTTTTCTACAAATTAGCTAGCTCTAATACCATGTATAAATTTCCCACCTGTAGATCAACCTGGTAATGCAATGTACTAAAGAAAAACACTTGATATACTTCTACAAACAATTTAGCGGAAGCTTAATCAACCATGAGAAACATCAATAAGAACACATATAACTGATAAGAAGGAATCAATCACACATAACACAGAATAATTCACTCGGGGAAAGCACCTGCCTAAAACCTCATCTTTGTATTATCATACAAGTGGAAATATAGTCCGGATTACATAAAGCCTTAGCTCGGAAGCTACTCAACTCTTAGTACAATCTCTCTACTGCTCATAGATAGTCAAAGGCTTCTCACAAACCTTCTCCTTTGCCCTCCAAGCCTCCTATTTCCTTGTGCAGTTTCCTTGAGGTCCAGTGTTGTCACCTTTGTAAATTTCCCTCTTCACACACTCACTAACCTTTGATCTAACTGCACAAACTTGAAGGAGATAAATCCTCATCATGGATGAGATTCCTTTGTAGGAAAAATATTCATCCAACTGATAGTACACTGTCTCTTCTCTAATCTCAAATGGGTCTCTCACAGAACCAACATGCATCAATTATCCATGAGTGAATAAACAATTATCTGAAAATAATAGTTGTCACATGCATGCAAGTATCAATAAACTATATCTCATTAATTTAACAACTTGTTAAATTAATCTAACTGGACTTTACTAAGTTCAACTAAGTCAACTGATCTTCTCAATATAGAACTCATCCTTAATTCCTCAATCAGTGGAGAGAATCAAGGATAAATTCCTCAATCAGTGGGACAACTAATTGCAAGTTCTCACAAAGACTTCTAGTTTAATTTTCCATAACTAATTCGCTCATAGAGATTAATTAATTAATATTTTAAACTGTTGTTAAGACCAAATTTGTTTTTACTTCCTCTAGTTTGAACAGGGACTACTAAAAATAAGAAGGGACCATGAAATGCTATTTTTAGAAGATGTTATTTTTAGCAGTTCCACCTCACCCAAGGTGGCCAAAATGCTTATAGACCAAACTGCTATTTTTAGACATGTTATTTTTAGCAGTTCTATTTTAACACTTTCTAAATTTAACATTTCTTGTTGCACACTTTTCAACATTGGCTTATCAGATTCTTGAGTCTATATTATATCACAACTATTTTATAAAAAATACGAAATTATTTATCTCTAATATTTGGATGTATGATGTACCAATAGTCCTACATGATACATTAAAAAGGCATTCTCTATCAAATATGTATTTATCATAAGTTTATTTATGAAAATTTTGAAACTCTTTTGTTCCAAGGTCTTGCTTTTCGATACTTTCCTTTAATACTCAAATACTTTTGTATATCGGAAATAAAAATCAATTAAATGCTTGAAAGTAAATTCCACTGCAAACATTTAAATAATAAAGGATTTATTTATCGAAATTTCATCTATCGGAGAATTGTTCCCATTTCAGAAGTCTTAGTTATCAGAGCTCTTATCGTTTGTTTTCTATTCTTTTGGAAACTCAAAACTTCAAAATATTGGGTTAATTATCCACATAGGTCTCTAATCAATTCATTATGATCTTTCGTTATGCTTGCATGAAGTCCTATTTGATTATCTTTGTATATATATATGCTTACTTTTATGTTATCATGGTGGTCATGAGCTTGGATGTATTTTAATTATAATTGCATCAAATCCAAGTATTCATTCATTGTGATGAATTTGCAACTTGTGGGATATACATTATTCATGGCGAGTGCACATGGGCCTCTTTTTAGTCTTCTCGAGAATATTTTTGTCTAATGAGAAATTTCATCGTTTGTGGTTCACTTATGTTTCTTCTTGTCTCACTATTGGATGCCCATTTCATTATCTCAATCATCATTAGTGTGCATCTTCATTTTCTTTTGAAGGCAATCTTGAGAAACCACTATGGTAATACAACAATTGGTAAGAAATTTGGAACAGGTAAATATAATGGATTATGGTTAAATCATGTTTGATTTATTTTATATTTGAGTTTTGATATATCACTTTATATTTAGCATGAAAAATTTCAAGACCTCTCCATTTACACATATGCATTACACTGTTTTGGACTTGGTGTTGATTCTTGACAATTTATGAGAATCAGGGAATGAATATGAAATTTGAAACATTAATAGAACAATCATCATTGCAAAAGCACATTATCATTCTCATTTCTAATGAATTTTGACCACTTCCAAATCCTTGAACATGAATCATTGGTTTTTTCTGGGATTGCATGCTTTAATTTTGATTGAATAAATTATGGTTTTAGGCTAATGAGAACTACATTGAAAACAACTTTTTTATGTTTTTAATTCTAATCAAAAGAACAAATTATCTTTTGTTGGAGCAAATGATATCTCTTAGGTAAGATCAAACGAAATTTTCCAATAGTAAATTCCATATACCCACTTTCATTCATTTTTATTTCTTTGTAACTTTTGGTTTCAGTTTTGTTTTTAGCTTTTGTTGATATAAAACTCGGTTTTATAGATCTTCATAAACTTTTTTACACCTCTACCAAATCAGATTTGGAGCTCATTCTTCGTGTTTGATTTTGATTTTTGGATAAGTAGTAATGATCCTCATCATATCAGCTAAACTGTGGAGTTTCAAGACCTTTAGTCTGTTTCTTAAGCATAGCTTTTATCAGAACAGTAATGATCCTCATCATATCAGCAAAACTGTGGAGTTTCAAGACCTTTAGTCTATTTCTTAAACATAGCTTTTATCAAAAAATGCTTAAGATGCTTTTATGTAGGATTTCCCTTCGAACAAGAAAATTTGCAGTAGGCATAGACTTCCCATTTAGCTTATTATCTCTCATCACTACTGTTCACCCTTTAATTTCATAATTTTAATTGGTTATAACTCCACAATATAAAATTTACTAGATTCTTAACATAGCACGAACATACATATGATTTTCTTATTTTATTCATTTGTTGAGACATTTTATAGTTAATCTTGTTTGAGTTAGTTATTTAAATTTGAGATTTTTCTTTTTAGCTTTTTCTTTCTTCATTTTTACATTTTTTGAGTTTAATTCATTTCTTTTTCACTTTATTTTGGATTTCTTTTTCCCTTTCACAATTGGTTTTGACTTGATTTTGGCGACTCCACTATGATTTATGTGGAAAACACCAACAATGGTTGGCATACCTGAGAAATATTTACTCTATCTATTTCAATGAATTTCATTTATCATTAAAGGTATATCTTCATGGAATTATGAAACCTTCTTGCTTTAAAATATTTTTCATGGAGGAACATACATCCTTTCTAAGTGATATGGTTTATCTCTGTTGAGGAAATCACTGACCTGAGTTTAACTCAATGAATCCCTCTCACCCTTCCACTTTATAAAAATCTCTGATTGATAGTCGCGAGAAAATAATTTGGAGTCAAAATTATGGAAATATTATATCCATTAACATAAATCTCTATTACCATCCCACCTCTTTCACTCAGGTACATCATAAACTAAAAGTTTGCAAATGCGCTTATCAAAAGTGTGATTAAAAGAGGAAGCATGGGAAATACTAGTAAACCTGTCGGGGCTATGGACATTCACTAGCAGTGGAGCTATACTTGTATGGCATAAAACACATCTTCGCCAGTGTACTATTCAAACTTACTGGGAGTGAAGCAATGTTAGAGGCAATTCATAACAATGAATGTATGCTTTATCAAAAAACCTATTTGTACCTTCTTCTATTTCTCATATGAGGTAATTTTAAAATTATTTTTTCCCAAATTTTGGATTTATGATTTTTACTCAAGTCTGCTTTGAGTACTTATCTTTTCAAACTCATATTGCTTAATCTATTTATGTGGGACCAATGGAAATGTTTTATTGTTTGACGATTCAATAAACTCCATGATTTTTACTCTTTGGGTAAATTAAAATTCATTATTTTTAACCATAGATAATTGGTTCTTCCTCGTGTGTCACTAGCGTTGTAGTGAAAACTCACCCCCTTCCCCCCCCATTTTTTTGACTTATTTATCTCAAATAATGAGGACCCTTTCCATAATTGTTTGGCTAAATCATTTTTTTAATAATTTTTTTTTTTTTTTTTAAGTTAAGTGCCCTATAATTTTGTCAAATTTTCATTTTCGTTGGATTTCTATTTTTATTACTTCTTTAAGTTCATTTTTTTATTAGTTTTTTAGTACTTGTTTCATCTCATTTGGGTACATGGTTTGCAAATGGTGCTCATCTAAAGTTTGACGATTTTTACTGTATGAGCTAATAAAATGTACAAAATGTATATTATTTTAATTTTTGTAAAGAAATTAGTAATTGATTGTAAATATTAATTCCTAGTTAAGTTTTTACTAATTAATTTATTTTTCACTAACGGTCCTACAAAATAACTACAGCCAAATTGTAGAACAAATTAAAATTATGTGCTTTTGAGATCTCAGTGATTTATTCCAATACTCAATTTAAAAAGAAATTACGAGACCTGAAATCACAAAATTGCAAAGTGAATGTAGTTCATTTTTTCAGATTTTTAATTACCCAGTGGTTGTAGTTTATAATGGATCAATCCCACTCCAAGTGATCCCCACTTCATTTCACTTCCTCCCTTACACTTTTACAAAAATTTCTGATAAACAATACCGATATAAAAATTCTCAATAAAAACCCCCGATAAAAAAATTCTGATATAAAAATCCCCATATTTAAAAAAAATCCCAATATTTGAAAATTCTTTTGTGATATAAAAAGGTTTCGATATAACATATCAAAACATCGGCGTTTTTTATTTCATGTCAAAATGTTCATGTTTAAAAACCTCCCATATTGTATCTTCCCAATACCGCAATATGAAACATCCCCCATGCCTAACTTCGTTCATTTCTTTAAGGCTATGAAGTCATAAGCATTTAAACTAGGCGTGTGGTCATAAACATTTAAATAATCAATTGGTTTAAATAAATTCGAATGAAGCTTTTGTAAGATTTTAATATTGTAGAATTGAGGCTTCTGTGATTCATCATAGTTATAAGAAGAGCTTCGGCGTAAATCACATGAAAGAGACTTTTGTCGACGCGTTTCGAACCAACTAGTGTGGTTCATCGTCAGGACAAGTTTTTATATTTTTTATATAATTAAATTAATTTGTAAATTATTATTATTAAATTAATATTTTAATTTATATATAATTTGAATATTAATAATATAAATTAATTGTATATAATTAGTTTAACAATATAATTAAATTAAAATTTAATTTTAATTGTACAACTAAATAGGATTAGAATTTTTAACTAAATTTTCTTATTTTAAGCCTAGGCAGCGAAGTTTCCAGAATTTTGGCAATTTTAACACTTCAACTTTGGAAGCTCATAAGTTGATTTTTAATTGACCAAATGAGGTCTAGAATGACTCGTTAGATAGATAAAATCATGGAGAATATCTGTGAAGTGGTTGCATCACTAAATTTAGTCATTAAATGAGTCTGAAAATTAGCAAAAAAACGAACTCCAAATTTGTAACCAAAATTAATTTTCTGAGTTTAATTTTTTTCATTTTCATTTTGCTCATAGCCTCTGTTGAGTGCAGATCGATTCGACTATGTTCTCTTTGACCAATAAGATCTTTACAAACATAAATGGAAATTAAATGTCATTTTATTTATCTATTTAATTGAGTTTCGATTGGAGATATTTTGTTTTCCATATTTGGTATTTTTTTTTTTTAGTTTGAATTTTAATTTAGTTTTGATTGGTTTTTGGTTGGAGAATAGTTGAGGAGATGAGGAAAAATCAAATCACTGGAATTGCTCCACTAAGGGAAGAAAAAGTATTTTGACCAATGAAAATTGTTGGAGCAGATTTGTCTTTCAACAACTCTCCTATTTGGAATTTGTTGTTGTAATTATAAATCGCGGTTTGTAGGATGGAGAAAGTGTTTTTCTTCTGCAATTATGTAATTCTAAAAGAATTATTGTAAGTAGGAGTTTCGAGTTGTAGGAAGAGGGGAGAAATCTTAGATGTGGGATAATTGGTGATTTATCTTATACAAATCTGAACTATATACAGGGAGCAGAGCTTGCACTATTTCAACTCTTGTTTTAACAACAAAGTTTATGAGTTGTACAAAACTGTTGGAAATTAGATCCAAAGAATTGGGCAAGAGACTAGGTTTAATCAATCCGTGTTTTAAAAACAATTATTTTTAATGCAAATTTCACTTATTTTGATAGAAGAATTGTGCTATTGGATTTATATTTCTACAATTTTGTCGATATGAATTCCTTTCTTATAGCTTAGCTGTCTAATCTGTTTGTCTCATGAGTTTGTTATCGGTTTTGTATTTTTCTCTTGTGCATTGAAACCGGATTTCTCAGTAACTATTTACTCAGAAATTAGTTATTAGGAAATATGACATTTAATCCTTATTTAATTACTAGTAACATTATGTGAACTATTTCCTAATGTTATTGGTTAATTGTTCGTTGTTAATAGTTTAATAGTTATTAGCATTACGAAAATTACTTCCTAATGTTAATGATTAATCATTCCTGTTAATAGATCTCTAAACAAAATGTGTTTTGGTATTCATAATATCAATTAATTGAGTTATTTAATTAGCTTGATATTCATTATAAGCCATACATATTTAAATCTCAATCATTTAATTACTTTGCTCTCGATTGGGTTAAATCTACATGTTTCTTCAATCGAGATAGGTCTAGGATTAGATGCATCTTAGATTATACTTTGCATTTTAGTTTTAATTTCCACATCCTAGAAGCCCTCCTCATATAGGGGCAATCTTTAGAGTGGTTTGGTTGAGCCCTAAGTTATCCTAAAGATCACTCACTTGTAAAAGTTTAACAAGAGGGCTGATCTGGTGTCTCTTCTTTATTTCCTAAGAAAAAGGCATACCTTAAAATAGAAGAGACAGAGACTAGGTAACTGGACCTAGTTTAACCAGTTGGAACCACCATTCCAAACAAAAAATGATGCTTTAATTTCCAAACTAGGTTGTTTTCCCGAATGTTGAGGCAGACATTTCAAGCCTACAACACCTTCTTAAGGAGATCAATGAGCCTTTGGTGGAGTTTGCAGCCCTTTTCCGAGTGAGTTTTTGTTTGTTGTTGTCTTTTGTATCATTTTTTCGTTTCACTTGTGTGAGTGTTTTTTTGCTTGTTTCTTTCCATGGTCACCAGTGTTTTAACTTATATTATCTTGTACAAGTGATGGTTTAGTCCATCGTTTGCCTTTTACAAGTATCACATCAATTTTCTTGGTTTTTCCCATTAGTAGTCTCCTTTTTGGTGACTCTCCATGCATGTTTGTTTTTCCTTTTGCATGTTGATCTTCTGCACTTGATTTTGGATGATCCATCTATCCTTAGTGAGATCTACACTACAAATTTCACCATCACTCAGATCTGTCAATTTCCCACAGTCTTTCTGGGAAGATTTTCCCTTACCTTGGCCAACAATTGTCTTGTATAGTTAGGAATTGAACAATTGCAAGGCTCAAGCTTGATGCTTGGCCTTTGGGGCTGTACAATGCACAATACCTGGCTCTCCCAACTGTGCATTACATAGTTCTAGGTCTCAAGCCTATACCTTGGCCACTGAGACTATGTAATGCGTAGTTTCCATCTTAGTTTGCCTAGGTTGAGACTGCATTGCGCAGTCTCTAGCCTCAGTCTGCTCCCATGTCTACTGAGACTATGCTATGCGTAGTTCAGGTATTCAGTCTCCCTCCTTCACCTTAAGAATTGCAAAATTTTCCTTGTCAGTCTAATGGTTTATGTTGTGATCTTGCTTTGTAAGTCAAATTGCTGAAGCTAATTCATATTTTCCATGAGTTCATTTTCCTCCTACAAGTATTGTAGTTGTTGAGCACTTCTCTTCATCAATCACTGACATCATGGCACCAAAGATATTTTCTTCAAAGGATATTACTGAAAGCAGCATCGAGGAGACATTTGATAGTACGCCAATGAACTTTCTAATTTACTCAGATACTCAAATGTTCATAGAGAAAATTTAAGATCAAGGAGCCAACTGTAATTGAAGAAGAAATAGGAACGACTGATTCAATTGATAAATCAGAAAATACTCATATGGATTTAGCCAGCTCCTTCCTCCACAAAATAGCAACCCATGCAAAAGTGTTACCATACAATGACTTGGTGAGATGGGTAATACAGAGTATCAACATAACTGGCAGAGCATTCATTATAGCCGATGGAAGGATGTTCGGGACATTCAAGGCAGAAGATGTCAAGAAGATGTATCATTTGTCGGACCCCCAGAAACATTACAACAAGGAATTTTAGAAGCTTTCGCCAAGGAGAACGATGTAGAATCAGACCCTATCAAGTAATGGAGACATTTCCCAAACAAGCATAAGCACGAATCTTCTGGTATGTACTCTGTGGACTCCTTAGAATCTCCCTATTGCTATGTTGGTGCTATGATATGTAGACTTTTTGGAGCCTCTGATTTAGCTAGATTTTCCATAGAAATGGTGCCTTTAATGGAAGTAGCAATTAACTCTTTTGTCATGGATTGGGCAACCATTTTGTCAGATAAAATGGCCAACCAAATCCTCGATTATAGAAGAAATAGGTATGTAACTACTTGGATAATACCCCCATTCTATATGAGTGCCTACATTATGGATACCATCTGTTTCAATTCTAACTTCCCCATTCTAGGTTGGAAATGGACTCCTGAAGACCCAAATCCTATTCACATTTATCATAAGTATTTGCGGAAGGCCCATTATAAAGATCATATATATAGAATTTTCCATGGTTTTGTTTTACCCATCCATCAAGCCATATTTAACAGACCTACTCCTTGGTTATCCGATGAGGCCAGCATTGACCTAACATTAATCAACAGTTGGTTAGGTGACGAAAAGTTCACCTATGTCAAACTTTTTGGTAGCCTCACAGATCCACATGTTCTCCCATTGTACATTCCTGATAAGATATTGGTCAGAGAAATAGCTTACCATATAATGGAACACGGAATGGCAGGAACCTCAAAGAGTCCAAGAAACAAATGTGGCCTACATTTTCCCTCCGCTGTGGTACTTACTCACTCCATGATTTCAAACATGCCTAGAAAGAAGAAAATAAGATAAAAAAAATCTGAAGTTAGCAGTCATCCCTAAGAGAGAGTATGACCCAAATGAAGTGGCTTACAACTTTACTAGTCAAGTGATACTTGCCAAATTTGAATATGAGAAAGATGACTATGATGACTTGTTCGCTTCAACTGAGTCATTTTCACAGGTAAAACATCTAGCAGGGATCAAATTGGGAGCAGGGAAGATAGATAAGCTTATGTAGTTCAGGACACAGAGGTTGCAAACACTACTTCTAGATTTATTGAACACTACCCCTATGGTGTAGCAACAAGGCCACAGTGAAGAACACACCACTGAGAATATTCTCAAGAAGAAGCAAAAAAATGAAAATACTAGCAAGCTCCTAGATACCAATGTGCATATTGATGCCAGCTTAATCAAGGAATGGGAGAAATTCGATTAGCATATCAAGAACCAGAATGACTCCCAAAACATCAGTATACCAAAATCACCCACTACACATAAGCCTATTACTACTAGTATTACAATTGAAGGGGCAGTCGTCATAGTTAACACTTAGCATGATATTGAAATAATTCCAGAGAATCCTTCCGAAGAGATTGTATTCAAGGTTGAGGAAATACCACCCCTGGATGTATTTTACAGTCCAAATCATAGGGTTGTGGTCAAAAAGCAGAGGAAAAAGAGGAAAATTGACCAGGGACCATTCTCAACTCCTCAAGCTCAACTTATGAATGTGGTATGGAAAGACTAAGAAGTTAATCCTTCAAAGGATTTAACTAATTTAGCTCAATATGCAGGTGCCTATACAGCCGCTACAATGGACAAGGCCTCCAAATTTAGCTTACTGATCAAAGAAAAGGATCTAAGGATCACCCAACTCGAAGAGCAAACAATAGTGAAACAACAAAAGATCAATCAACTTGAGCAACAACCAGTGGAGAAAAAACAACAGAATGAGCAACTAAAAGAATAGTTAAATCTGGAGAAACAAAAGATTGATCAATAGGCTCTCCAGAAACAACAAAAGTTGTCTCAAGAACTCAACAATCTTCAAGTGACACTTTAGCAGGAAAGGAAGGCCAATCAAGAACAAATTGCACATCTGCAATTACAGGCAGTGAAATTCAAAGGTTATCCGAGAATTTATGAATTCAAGAAAGAATCCTTGGAAGTGACTAAAGCCTTATCTCGGCAACAAAATATCCTTTGCCATAAAATATCATTGGTTGACCCCTTGTGCATCATCAATGCATCACTCATTAAATAGGCAATTGACACCAGGTTAGAATTTTAAAACACAGATGATAAGGTCACAAGATTTCTCTCTTGGAAAAATACACAAGAAGGCATGGCTGGTAATCTACCAAAAATCCAAGAATCACACAAAGAAGTCTTGTTTTCAGAGTGTCAATCACAGTTAATAAAGGCTGAAAGAGCTACTTCCAAAGCCAAGGATATAATGAACAGTGTGATTGAGTTGGTAAATGACAACTTATATGGAGCTAACTTGATCTTTGATTGCTCCCCAGGAAAGCTCCCGAAGGCAAAAGCGCTAGAAAATCAATGGAGAAAATATCTGGCCAGTAGAGAAGAACAAATCGACAAATTGCAAAACTTGACTTGGGATGCATTTTGGTTCTTCCTAGTCAAGACGCAGAGCCAGTAGATGGCCACCAAATGCCTTGCCGACGCTATCAATCACATGGTTCCTGAGCTTTCAGACGCCACATACACCAGTCAACTACATTCTAATCAGGGTCATCTTTCAGAAATTCATGAAATGCTCTCAATTTTTCAGCTGCAAGTGAAAGAGAAGGAGTAGATACAATGAATCAGTTCAAAGGCTATCGCAGTGTTATTTTCATAAATCAAATCCCATATTTTCTTGTTTGTGGTTTTAACATCTCAAAGTGATTTTTATTGAAAGTTAGTATTTATTTTTATTATTTTAACCTTTTCATGTCTTTTAAGAAAGGGTCCTCAATTTGCATAAAACTTGACTTGATAAGTTACACTTTTGTACTTTTGAATATATTTTTATCACTAGTGGATCAAGGTTCTACATTTTTTTGAAGAAATGTTTTCAAGACCTGCACTTTTGTATCTCCTGGAAGGTTTCTCAAATAAGAAAGTGGAACCAGAGTGTTATTTACATTGGAAAGACTCAAATGCATAAGGTATTTCTATCACTATTCTTTTGTCTTGTTTTCTTATGTGATGAAGCATTCCTTTTAAAAGTTGCTATTGTTGATCTATGTATGCTCTTCAAATAATTCTTTATTATGTCATTTCTGAAGATTTAGAATTGTTATACTTTAAAGATATATGTTAGCGATATACATTGTTATGAATGTGATATGTTTTATTTATAATTACTTTGTTTAATTTCTTAAACAAAGTAATCTATGAGTGCATCCTTTTATTGATCAGTAATTCATCTATATGATTATTTGTCTGTTAAAAATAATAAAAAATTGCATTGTTAATACATTACCTAGGCTAGATAAGTATATTTGTATCTTTTTGAATTATAGGTTAAATCACTTATCATATTTACTATACATTATAAAACATTCATCCATCAAACCATTCATTATATGGGAAACTGGTCCCATAATATCTAGTCGGAGCCACCATACCAAATGGAAAAGGAGTTGTACTAAGGTCCGGATCTGGTGGTTATCCCCAATGTTGGTGTTAGGATTTTAGAGGTATCAATATGTCCCCACTTGGCCTATTCTTTGTGGCAGCATCATCGAGTCACCCTTATTTAGAGCATCCACAATGAGTCACCCTTGCATCCGTGGAGTCTGTTTCATGTCCCATTATATCATGTCATAGTATTCCATCCATCTTTGCATACCATTCATCCTATGTTTCCCATTTTGGCCTCCAATCATACTGTCCTCCATCCCCAGCGAGTCGACTCAGTCACAGCTAAGTCAACCATGCACTTTATGCTCTGACAAGGGAAATCATTTGTTTGTACCTCAGTCCCATTTTCTGCATTGTCCCCGGTGTCATACCATCAGTCACATTACTATTTTCCCTCATGCTTTAGTTAAGGATCCTCATTGCCTCACCTATCATGGGCCCTATTCTGTTGGCATTAGCTCATTTATTCTAGAATAATAGCCTAGAGGGTGGTGTATCTTGGTTCCAGCTTCCATTCTTGTTCAGTGCCTCGGATCAAGAAAAGGGACTCATTATTTCCCTTTGACTTGGTTGTTTCATGCTCCTGATTCATACACTTTATGTTCTATGATGCAATAGATTGTACTAGTGATTCCCCGGTGTGTGTGAGATGTTTCAGACCTCATGAGGGGGTGGTCCCTCAAGTAGCCCCCACATGCCTGGATGCTTTCATATTATGCTACAACTTTAGATGCAGTTCTGTAGATTTGATGGGTTTGGTTCCTACCTATCACAATGTTCATAGCATGCTCATCTCCTTTAGATGATCCATTCATTTTTGCAGAACCCTTCCCTATTCAGCAGGGCTGATTTGGTTGTTCTACCCTTGCTTCCACCCACATTTTAGGGAAGGGCCATTATATCTCATGTACTCAGATATTATTGTATCCAGTCCTGGCTCATGTTTTTTCCAGGTGCATTATGTATATGGGACACATTGTATTATTTTCTAGCTTAGTTATGCTAACATGTCATGTACCATTCATCATGTACTTCATTGCTCAATTTTATGTTTCTGGGTGCATCATTATTTTTGTACTATGTTATCTCAATGGGTATAAGTATGCCTCCCCCACCTCACTAAGATATGGTACCACAACATAAAATGAGACTTTCATTTGTCTCACCCCCTGTGTCCTTATCCTCTTTCGCTTCAACTCTATTGGTCTCTCTCTCTCTCTCTCTACCTGACTCCACTTTGTTGTCTAGTGATTGTGTGTTTACAACATACTTCGGTCATACGATTTTCTCCAAATACTCGTACGTTGGGGGGAAATATGTAATCACCAAAAAAATGATCATCTAGCCTAATTTACTAAATGGATCAAAGTAAACCATGTAAGGCCAATTTTACCATAACAAAATTGCTTTCACTCTGACAAATTACTTAATAAACCACATTTGTTAAGTAATTTATAATTAAACCCATGAAGAATAATTAAATAAATAACTATTTATTTAATTTTCTTTTAGGAATAATTAATTAAACATTGATTAATTAACATCCCTTGTCATATTTGACTCAGTTATGAAAAATAAACAGATAAATTATTAATTATCTTATTTTTCTCTAGGAATAATTAATTAATTATTATTCCTTGTCAAATTTGACTAAATCCCTAAGGAATAATTAAATAAAACACTATTTTTTTTATTATTCCTTAACCAATTTCTTGGGATGATAAATAAATCATTTATTTATTTATTATTTCTAAATAAAAGTTTAAATAATTTTCCCCTCCTAACGAAATATAATAAAATATTCCAAGTGGTTATTCCAAGAATGGGGTTAATAATGTTTTATTATTTCTCATTATTTGATGATAACTCAATATTTTGTTATAAATAGAAGGGTTTTTCATCCATTATTCACTTTTGATTATTTTCATTGTTGCAATCACTGTTGTAACTCTGATTATTATCACTGTCACACACCATTTTTCTTCCATTTGAGTTCCTGTTGAGCTCAAAATTTTTATTTGTTGGGTTTACACATTATAGAGGAGAGAGACTCTACACAAGCTGAAGATGTTTGAGGATAGCCAAGAACCCATCCCATACAGGGGAACTGGCAACATTTATTTGTTCCCTTCACAGGTGTTATAATAAAATCTATTCTTTGTATATCTTGTTTCAATTCGATTATTAGAGTTATTACTATTTCATTTTGTTGTTTAACTATGATTGTGGCATAGATTAGGACTTTGGAAGGTTTTGTTTCTATCAGTTGTTGCAAATCTACAATGTTTAGCAGCCATTTATATTGTTGAGATTGTTTGTCATCCACAGTCTTAAGTGTTTCCTTTTCATACATACTCGAGGATAAAACACTACAACACTAAGCATTGGAGCCTTGAGTGAAGGAGTGGTAGCTTCCTTCCAGTAGTGGTTAATAAAATTGATCAGGTAGTGGTGGCTTCCTTCTTGTTGTAGTTGGAGAAATAAGAGGAGGTAGTAGCCTACATACCGGTAAGAGTTTTTGTCATTGCAAGATGTAATAATACTTTCTTAATAATAATAAGAATACAGAGACAACAACAATGGTGTTTTTCTCCCATTTTTTTCCACCTAAAAATATTGTGTCCCTATGTGTTGATGATGTGTTGTATTCTTATCTTTTATGTGATATTATTTTTAATATTGTTCATGGTTACTAGATATGCCTATATTTACAACATAATTTTCTACTAATAGAATAATGGTTCAAGATAACTTTGGAAATGAAAGCATAAATTAAGTAAATATTGATGTGACATGAAATATTGATTCACCACCCCTCTTAGTATTTTTAACAAACGTATATAACTAAACATCATATAATATTTTATAGTAAGAAATAAAGGAAATTTACTAATAAGATATATATTGATATCTTCTTAAGCCAAATATAGATGTCTTTGTTTATGGATTAAAACCAAACAATGACATGATACATAACAACATAAAGATATACACTATATAAGTTGCAATGGATACCTTTCAATACTTCACTTCAACAATAGAAAGTGCAATATTATAAGAAAAATATTAATTTAAAAGTTAAAAACAATTTAACTATATATTTGACAATTTACGTTGTCTTCAACATATTGTGGTATATTCCTTCTAAACTATGTTAAAGTAAATAAAATTGAAAAATTATAAAGTGAGAAAACATACATAACCACAATTTATATAAGAACTCATAATTTGAGAAAAAAACTTTAATCATAAATCATATAGTATATTATCGTAAGAAATAAGAAAAGGTTGCTCAAAAGATATATATTGATATATTCTATTATCTCATTCCATATAACAATTATAAAATCCAAATCTATATGTATTTGCATATGGAATATTATAAATAACAAAGGAAACTCATTCATTCTTGAGGCTACAAGAGGTATCCTTTGTTATGAAACCATCTCACAAAAAGATATAAAAGATAGATCAATGCATTAGAAATAAGTCTCTTCGAGGGGGCAACCTCCTTTACATTACACAAATGAACAATTCTTAGATGATACAAATGACAAGACCTCATTTCTATATATAAGAGTCTAAGGGGTCATAATATAATCATAGCCGACATAACAATAATAATGTAAGGGAACAATAATAACAACATGGGGACTACATGGGCACAACAATAGGTTGTACTAATAACAATAAGGGGTTACACTAGTAGTATAGGAACCGAACATCCTTTAATACATTTTAAAACAAAAAATCACCATTAACCTCCATATAAGTATTTGAGATTTTACTATATAAGTTATCAACAAACTAGGTCGCATTGATAAAACCATTGTTTCTTTAAGTAAATAAAATGAAATATTAAACAATTAATAAATCCATTATTTCTTTCCACTAAAATTATAATATTTCACTACATTAATACATGCTATATATCCTAATATGGGAAGATATTGTCACACGCAATCAACTATATATATATAGTACCAAAAGAGATTTTTTACATCACAATATGAGGGAGATGTGTAATTACTTCCATGCACTTGAAAATTGGCATTCAAAACATCATTTCAATGTTAGGCATAAACAAAATATTTCAATAACCTACTTAAATAAAATAATTTTTATACAGACTTTATACAGAGAAAGAGAAACTAAAAGTAAAAAAAATCTTATTAATAGGCACCTTTTACGTCTCAATATGAGGGATATGTGTCATTCCTTAAAGCAATTGAAGTAAAATAAATATAATAAAAAATATTCTATTGATAGACTCTTTTTAAGTCCCATTATGAGGGAGATATGTAATTCCTTTCGTGCCTAAAGTGGAGTTGATACCTCCATTAAAAAGGAATGTTAACAAGAAAACAAATCATTTTGAGCTATTGATAAAATATTTTAGTGTCCTATGTTAAGGTTGGAGCGGGAGGGGTGTTTTTTTCCTTGATGGAAAAGTATCAAAAAGTTTTCCCTGGGATTGGGAATAGCCACCAAAAACTAGGTGGAATCATATGGATTATGGCAAGGGCCGAGATTATAAATAGTCGAAGAAATAACCCGATTATATATTTTTTGGGGCTCCCTTATTACTATTCAAAAATTTATATATTGGGCTAAAAACAAGGATCAATATCAAAACCTAATTTTGCAAAGAATTTTCTTAATGTGAGATAAGTTTGAGCTCATAGAATTTTTCCATATAAGGAGGGAAACTAATTAGCCTACAAATGATCAAGAAAATCAAGATATCACCCTAGAGCAGGGCAACCTTAAGGTGGATGAGGGCTCACTAACCAAATGGCACATCCCATGAAGTTAATTAAATAGAGATGCTTAATCAATAGGAAGAACCTGAAGAAGAGTGAATTAACTGACAGGGTGATTAATTGATTAATGTATATACTGGTACATCTGTTATGTAGAGGAAGGACCAGAGATATGTTAGAACCTTCATCCTCCATATCGATATTAATGAAGAAACATTGCAGGACTAAGGAAAACTGGAAGTTCGTTGGTCGGTATTTAATGCAGAGCAGAAGCAAAGGAATAACACCTTCTTAGTTTGAGGAGGATAGTCATCGATCGTTTGTGTGGGAATTTTTCTTGAAGCAATATGAAATGGAATCAAATTTGATTAGATGAAGAGAATTAAAAAAGATCATGATTGAGAAGAAACCTCTGACATTATAAATTATAAATTTATCCTAGATATAAGGAGATGGATAGGGAGAGAATACACATTATAAATTGTATTTGACCCTCTCTGCAATAAGGTCATCGCATCTCTATCTGGGAATGGAGCAGGATACTCAATGGGGAATTCTTGTACATTCAGGAATGAAGTGGAAGTGATGATATCACAGAGTGGAGGGAAAATTTAACTGAATCCACATCACCTTTTTCCCTTGTGGTGGGTCAGTTAGAAGGCCTAAGGAAGGACATGGAGATTGTCCTAGAAGCATCCCAGGTCATCATGATGAATATAAAGAACTTGGATCAGAAAGTGGAGAACTCAGAGGAAAATGTGGAAATTTTGGTTGCCTCCATTTTGAAGCAAGCATTTGGTATAGGGGAGGATGACAAAAATGAGCAATCTAAGGGTGACTAGGGAGATCCTTCTCTGGAAATTCAACAAGTGGTTGTGTAGAGTGATCCTATGGATGCAAGCCAGTAAGAGGAGTTTGAAGTGGTAGAAATGGAAGAAGCATGACAACATGCACCAGAAGAAGATGTTAGTTAGCATATATAGGTAGTTTGGATTTTTATGTTATTCAAGTATGTAAAGTTTAATGGTGTTTTTTTGGGTCAGAAACCCTTGAAAACTCTTTGCCTCTAGTTAGAGCTATCTTGGAGGAACTTATAAATGAAGAGAGATAGAGAGAGAGTTTGGGTCAGAAACCCTTGAAAACTCTTTGCCTCTAGTTAGAGCTATTTTGGAGGAACTTATAAATTAAGAGAGATGGAGAAAGAGAGAGAGGGAGAGGGAGAGAGAGAGGAAGACAAGAAGAGAGAGGGAGGGATAGAGATATGTAGTTGGAGGGGGAGACAAGGAGGAAAGAAGAAAGACATATAGAGGGAGAAGTGAAGGGAGGGAGTGTTATAGACATTTTTGGGCACTTCAACCCCAATCATAAATGTCCATAAACTGAGGGCTCCTATGTCCCTAAAAGTGTTGCTTCACTGCCTAAAGGAACAAGGTTAGCTGATTACATCATCTCCCAAAAGTTCTCCACTAAAAACTACTCATAAATGGTCAAACCTGGACCATACTGAAACCCCAGTGCAGAGGGTGCAATGCATATCAGCTTCCCAGTGTATAGGGTGCGATTCATATTGAATGGCTCCTCTGTAGGGTGCGATGTTCAGGAATGGACAAATGGTAGGGACAAAATGCGAGGTGGAAGATCATGGAATCTTCCAGAAGCTTCACCTTTAACACTTGCCTCTCTGGTTTCGACCAAGGATGAGTAAGAGATCATCATTCTCTAAGTGGAAGCAGGAACTATCAGAGAGTACACTAATCAAGACGCCAGAAGATGACTCACCTCCCTATAATCATCTATATATGGATCCCTCATCACAGAGATCCAGAGGTTGGAATTTTGTATGTTATAGAGAAGTGCTGTTGGTTTTCTGGTGTAATTTCATAGTGTTGGGTGATCTAAGCTTTACTTGAGGTGAAGAAGGGCCTTCTTGCTGGAGGATGATGCTAGGTCAGAACATATGGTTGCAATCCTCTTGCTACTTTTCATCTTAATAAAGCTATTCAAGTTTTCCTCCATATTCTTGTATGTTTCATTATATATGCATTTGTATGGTTAACACACATCTGATCCTGTGTTGTTTATGAATATAGATCTTTGTTCTTTGATAGTAGTATGTTGTTGTGATTCCACAGGTGCTCTTTGAAGCTGGGTAGACAAAGAAGAAGTGGCAAGGCTCTATCAGGAAGGAGAGGAAATCGAGCGCAAGACTAAGGTTGGTCTCCTTTGTTCCACTCCTATCTATTTTCTTAAAGGAAAGCGAAAGTAGACTTTACTTGTTTGTTTCTAAGATAGCCACCAATCTTAGTGGGAATAGAAGCTTCCAAGTGGACATTATTCCTGGAGAACTTCTGGGAGATGATGTAATCAACTGACCTTGTGAAGCAACACTTTTAGGGACTTAGGAACCCTCAGTTTATGGACATTTATGATTGGGGTTGAAGTGCCCAAAAATGTCTATAATAGTTGCCCCCTAAAGCATGAGGTCATTAATATTTCTGATGTCGGGTGAAATGCTTTACTATGAGGATCCAAAGTTTTTTCGAGTTGGGAGGCGGCCTGTAATAAGATACAATAAAATACATTATTTTGACAACATTTTTTCATGATCTAGCTGTGGAGGGAATTCCCATGCTCAGCTTTATAAATTCATTTTCATGTACATAGGACAGACAATCGTCTGTGTGACAGACCGATGATATGGACTCATCATCCTTTCATTTGGATGATCATCTGTTCGGTAATGATGTACACTTGATGTCTTTATATTCCTGAATATATCACAGCCCGAATGGATGAAACTAGATCTGGGGTCTTCGAAACTCGTTCAATCTTCACTCGGAGTACAAGTCGATCCATGTGAAAAATGTTCTGGAGTTGACATGGAAAGACATCGCCTGATTACCAGCCAATGATATAAGCTGTTAACAGGTGCGAGAGGAATCACCAATAATGACAATGGCCCTCAAGGTACTACAATACAATTCCCGTGGTGTGAAAAGGGATTTGGCGTCGAACACCACGTAAAATCTCTCGGTCAAAGGCCATTGATGTAAACCTATCACCGAAAGTGAGAAACTTGCCATTGAGGCATGCAAGCTTCAAAGTACTGAAAGGGTTGTTCCTAAG
>APFE031747977.1:53377-70634 GCA_000404065.3 Pinus taeda
CTGCAAAAATTCAATATTCTCATGTGCAGTTTGCAGAGAGGTTTGGATGTCAAAGAGAATTTCTTTGTTAACTTTGACCATCTCATCAACAGTGGAATGAATTAAGATATTCAATAACTTTAATGCATCTTCAAGTCTGGCCATTTTTCTTCAATGTCACTTAAAAAACACAACTGAGGCAGCAGCAACAGAAAAATAATATTGTACTCTTACTACAAGATCTTGTAAGAGCTTGTCAAGTGGCAACAATGTCGCGAAAGTGGTTGATGGAGCAGGACCAATGCAAAAATATATAAATGTGAAGATGAGTGCTGTCCTCAACTTCAAACTTCAGAGCATCTGGCTGCTATAGAAATCATGCAAAATCTCTACAAGAAACTGCTCCTAGAATGACTGCCAAAAAATGTCTTCAAAATTGCTTCAAATTCACTTCATAATGCTGATCAAATATTCATCTTAAGACATTTCACCCACTGGAAATATTTTCACAATATTCAAACAAGAATTACACTGCTTTATTGAGTTTCAGTTTTCATAATAAGTGGGTACATGGCCTGTTGTAGGTGTATTCTTTAAAAACATATGATGGCTCACGCTATCAGGCAAACAAAGTGCTGTAGGAAATTTCCCTCGAATGTGTGTGGATGAACAAACAAATGTTATTGTGACCCACTACAGGCTTCCAATTAAATGCTCCCCCTGTTAAAACGAAAACAACACCATAACATAGCTATGTAAAAAAAAACATAAGTCATGTCGTGAGCATCTTTTATTGTATCCACAAATTCATTGATAATATACTATGCTTAACTTAGTGCTTTGCATGAATGCATCTTCAGTGTAAAGCTCATCTAAAGTGCATGTTGCGGAGGGAGATATTATCGTTTAGTAGTTAAAATTTGCAGAGGCCATCTGTCACTGGAATTGTAGATATTCCCTATCGAGGTAGGGTAACTGGTATCTCATATGGAAACTCTATCTAATTTAATACGCCTAGTACCTCGACCTGTCAGTGTAATGGGAGATGAGGAAACACCCACTTATCTAGCACACAACCATCGACCGAACTAGGGCCTGTGGTTAAACCTTGCAATCAATTCAGGAGGGTCAGAACTTAACTTTATAATTCATTGATGTTGAATGTCCCATATGTCTATAGCCCGTGGATAGATGCTCAAATAGCATTTGATTTTTATCTGCAATCTGTCTCCCAGCTAATAACCGTGGACGGAATTAAAGAGAATCTGCTGCATTCGGATCACGCTACGAACAACGGAAACCACAGGAAGAACAAACAAGGGGCAACGTTCCAACTGAATCCAAGCCCTCTTCTGCTCAAAAAATGGAAACCGCTCCAGTGAGCGATTGTGACTGCTCACATGCATTCTTACAATCAATTGAATAGGGCCGCAACATTATAATTGATTGAAAATAAATGTACGATGGATCGATAGCCGGTAGATAGATGTTCAAAATAGCATTTTACCTAATCTCCGATATCTGTGACAGATCTACCATGCACCACTCAAACTCTTTTATAGTGCACAATCGTACACCATCCAAACTCTCTTATGGCGATCAACCTTACACCAAAATAAAGCAAATTTGCAATCAAATCACGCTACGGACATTGAAACCCACAAACTGTTTTTCTGGGATTCTAGTCAACATGAAGAATAAGCAGGGCCCAACGCTCCAAGTGAATGAGGGCCCTCTTCGGCTCAAATTTAAACCAGTCCAGTGGCGATTCAGACTGATCACATGCATTTGTGACGGACCACGACACAATCACTGGACCACCACGGTCTTTCACCCCATGACATGACCATTGGTCGCTATTTAATCTTTCCGGGACAGCAGTACCTTTCGAACTGACGACTGTTGGGATTCAAAGCAGACGCACAAATACTCTAGAGCGCATATGGACGCCAACGACCTAGGCTTCAACAGTGGTACTCTCTCACAATCAGCGCCAGTCTCATTTTTAGCGCATTTCTGTGTCGGACTTTCTCAGATCTTCAAATCATGACTGCGGCCACCCAGAAGTGCGTTATAATTATCCGTTTCACAAGTCACAGGGTTAGTCCTGGGTGACAAATAAGGGCATAACGCATGACTGGGATATGATGGCTTGTTGGAAGCAATCACCGCTTCAACGCAGCGTTCTCCTTCAGAAGCAATCACCGCTTCACATATCAAAACAGCTCTGAGATGCCAGGCAGCGTTATATATTAAAATAGCTCTGAGATGCCAGGGTTGACAGGCAGATTTTAGAGCGTTAGAGTAGGTGGACAGTGAGGGAGAACGTTTTTATGAAAACGCATCTGATAAGATGTCAGACTCACAGCGTAACAGAGCGCAGGTAATGAGGGTAGGCAGCGCTATTCAAGGCAGCTCATAGGCCACACATCATGGCTCTGATACCATGTTAAACAGACATGGACAGCGAAAACAATAGAAAGATAAATCATGCATTGTATTTTTTATTCACAAATGATGTATATTTATGGTACATTATGTGACCGTTGGGATTCACATCCCAAGGTCTCTTGGACTGCTTTGTCCATTCGGCTTCCACGCTAACCCTTTAGGATTAGGCGTCCAACATTTTACAATCAGGATTTTAAATAAATTGAAGTAGGATGTCAAAAGTAGAGAAGTAAATTAAATGAGCATAACTCAAAGAGGAGGCATATTAAGAATAGTTGAATTACACACCTATTCAATTCCAATTATGTCTTGAGTCAGAAGGCCAAAACCTTTATGGTAAAACCATTTCTTTACATCTTGGGGACAAATTCAATCATGTAGAGGTTGTTATGGATGATTTCTTACAAGATACCCATGCCATGCAGGGAATTTCACAAATGTTCCTTTATTGGAACATCATCATATTCATTGATTATTGGAAGATCCTTAGGGTGTTTGTTTGGAATATCATGAAGAACATATGGAAGGTAGAGGTATATGTATCTATTTGTAATTTTATAGCAAAAATTCCTATGTAATTTCTCAAAGGGTTAATTAGGTTGGTGAATCACTCCAGGAAAAATAGATACATTTCTTGTTTAAGTGAGCATTCCATAGGTAATGATATTAATGGATTAACATTTATTTTAGGAAGCAATAATGAAAATGGATTATTTAACTAAAAAATTATAAGAAGGTACCACATTTTATGGTTCTAAAGAAGTAAATAAGATGTTGAAATTATGATGTTCCAAAAAATAGAGAAAAACCCTTTTCAAATACATAGGGAAAAACAATAGGGCACTAATCAATAGAACAAAACTTCTTGGAAAAAAATTATTCACATTGAACCTAATTGTTCCACAATAGATATTATTTTAAAATATATCTTTCTTCTAAATGGATCCTTCAACAATTGAGAGTCACTAGGTTTAAATTTTAAATTGAAAAATATGCCATAAAATTTATGTGATTAGTTATCTTACCTTGTTCACCAACAATGTAAGGAAACTAATCTTTAATTACATAGTTGAAAAATGAAATCTTGAACTTTTCTCCCAAATATGATCACCAAAAATATGTTTTAACCCTCTGGACTATTCTATACAGGAGAACAATGTCGAGGCATCTCTAGAGGATCAATATCCCCTTGTTTCAGGTGCTAATTTGGCCCTTGGGCTAGAGAGATTAATCCCCCAAATAATTAAAATGATAATTTTTCTTAATGACCATAGAATAGCCTCCTTAGACACCATCAAATTCTATATTTTAAATTATATGGAAAATATATTTCAGAGAAATATAATGGGCTAAAGATACTACTCAACTCAAACTAGATCAATAGACCTCTAAATCAATGTCATTCCTCTACTTTGACAACATTTTGTTATGAAAAAATACCACTTCCTGACCCGAATAAACCTATTTCATGCCACGTTTATTACATTTTGAACGTATTTTGATAGTCAGTAAACAATTCCCTAAAATATTTTGTTATTATTTTCAAATTTTAGAAATTTCATGAAATTGTGTGCATTATAAATTTACTTCACCAAATTTTTACTAGAAAATAGTAGTTTTTGTAAATACTCATTCATTTTAGAACTTGTAAGAAAGTCGGGTACAAATTGGGACATGGTTATTGTCACCCGTAGTCATAATATGATGATATTCCCCTTGGTTCTGTTAGAGTCGGTCTGGTCAGTCCTCTGTCAGAGATCAAAACTCTTTATGCATTTCATTTTTAGGAGTCCTGCTCCATTCACCCAGCTGCATTCCACTAGGGGCATGCCATAATATGACGGAAAAGGTCATGCTAGTCATTTCCCCTCATGTCTGGCTCCTACTAGCTTAGGTCTTTGGTCAATGATCACTAAATTCCATGACAGTTAAGGTCTGGTCCTTTAATGGACAAAAGTAATTTTCGATCATTAGGTCTAGGGACTAATCAATTTGGTCTTTAAACATATCCAATAAAGCCATGCAGGCCAGAGTGAGGCCCTTACAAAGTTATGATTGAAAGAGTTTCATCGTCATGGTGATAGACTTCGACTCTTCTTCAAAAGTCTGTTTTGAAGAAATGTCAAACAGTGTCATTGTTGATAAAAGTTTCAAAAAAGTCATCAGTTGATTTATTCAGATGCAGTCATGGTTTCCATGGCCAAATGTCCTGTTGTGCAATCCCTGCAAAGAATGCCGAAAATTTCATCATTTGAGCTAAAATTTCAAAGGGAAAGTGAAAATCAGTGTTGTTTTAAGTCAATGAAAAAGTGTCAAAACACAACATTAGCAAAATGGGTTTTTGAATAGGAAAAAATTAAACCCATGACTTCAAAGCCTTTATATACAAGTTTCCAAGAAAATTAGATGCATTGTGCAAATCAAATGCATAGGGAAACATTGCAAAGTGTTTGAGAGGCAAAGTGCGTGTTTGGAGTAAAGTAGGAGGCAGTTTCCAGGGCGTGGCGCATACACAAAGGGGCGTGGCGCACACAAAGCCACCCCTCAGTGCATTTTTTCAACGGGCATGGTGCACACCCAGGGCGTGACATACTGGGTTTGGCACACGGCGCACACAGAGCCACCCCTAAGTGCATTTTTTCAACGGGCACGACGCACACCCAGGGCGCGAGGCACTGGGTTTGGCACGCGACGCTCACCCACAAAGGGCCGACATCGTGCCAAATCACCTCAAATGGCTTGTGGAACCCATCAAATTGACAAGTAGGCTCTATATCAAGGCTTGCTCATCAAATTATATGGATGATATGGTGGTTCTTGGCTATGTTTGATTTCCATAAAACTCATAAAACCAAACACTCAAAAACATCAAAACTATGGTGGCTAGGGTTGCATAATTGAGGTATTGAGGCCAAGGTTACATTTTCACCCCTCATTTTTCCCTTGCTTGCCATTTTTCCCTATCCTCCCTCTCTTATTTTTCCTACTATCCCTACCCTTAAACATTACCAAACCCTATCCCCTATCCCTCCACTCTTTGGTCAACATAACACCCCAAAACCCTACCCTATCAAACACTCAAACCCCCTACATATCCCTAAACAAACTTCTCTCCATAACCCTTATTCCCACCATATTACTCACCTCTTAATACTCCCTTTTTTCATTGTTCCCCTTGGTGGCAGATATCACAAAAGCACCCAGCTTCACACCATCATCAAAGGGCAGCCTAAGTACAGTACACACAGCGGTCATGACATCATAACATTCATCAAAGTATGAGATGGAGACACAAAGTGACTCATCCTCGGAAGAACAGGCTCCTAGGAGACATCACAAGAGTGGTAAACATGTTAGGGATGAGACAACTACCCTCACTGAATTGCAGGCCTGCCCTCTTGCCATGTCATGCTTCTAGCACCTATCATGTTTTGAATTTTGTCAAAGGGTGGTGAATGTTAGAGTGCATCATGAGTTGGCCCGTATTTTTGTGCTTCACCTACATGTAGGTCAGTCTATCTTGGTTGGGGTCACCTTCAAATTGACCCCTGAAACTATCTCAGTGGCAACTGGCATACCAAATGTTGGAGGATAGTGGCATAAGAAAAAGAAGGTGGATAGGCAACACTATGAGCCTTACATTAAGGCCAGATTCTTGAGGCAGCTCACAAGAGTCTTTCCATTCAGATACTTGAAAAATGAGTATGCTGCACTCATGAAATTGATCATGAAATACTTTAGCTATGAGGGGAGGTTCTCTCGACTATATGCCTATCACATCAGGTTGCTCATGCACTTCACTAGGGTTCGGATGATGAACCTCCCATTTTTCATATGTAGGAACATAGAGAGGATGAACACCTTCATGCAGCATAAGACCCCTCAACAGTAGCTTACTAGTGTTTATCACTTTGCTCTTATCCGGATTTTAGTAGATCATCAGTTGGGATTGCAGGGCATTGCTTGGGAGGACTTCATCTCTCGTGACCCCTTCAACACATCACAGGTACTATCAGAGGCAGAGCATGAGATAGGTGGTCCTTCTCATCAGTATGAGCGCCATGAGACCACAACTATGCTAGTATTCGTGACATATCAGAGAGACAATAGGCACTTGTTTGTAGTAGAAAAATGAGTGTTATCTCCACCTGGGGTGGAAGGGGAATCGCTTACGGCATCGACTACATAGGTAAAGGACAAGAGAAAGAGGCCCATGCATGATGAGGGGCCATCAGGTGAATAGGAGGCCGACTTCATACTCATTCAGGATGATGATGCAGATGTGGAGAGTGCTCGACTTAGGTGACCATTCAGGAGCAGAACATGGAGATCCAAGACTTGTCACTCAATTTGGAGAGGGCCAAATGGATCATCAGGTATTTGGAGTAGAGGAACAAGCACCTTGAGGACCAGCATGAGATCATGGAGCTGCAAAACATCCGTGAGAATCGACAAGCTGCCTAACAAAGGAGGATCGATCTCACTACCTTGGAGCAAGAGATCAACAATGACCGTGAGTCTTGGCTCGAGCAGATCAACGCACACCTTGAGAAACTGCTGGAGAAGGCCAATATGGAAAAAACCATACTAAGGCAGATGGTTTATCATTACAGGGCGTGGAACATGAGTGCAAAGGCCCGGATAAGGAGCTTGAAGGCAAAATTGAGCAAAGCAACAAAAGAGGCAAAAGAGGCAAAAGAGTAAGATCGGCTTCGAATCTTGGCTGAAGCTTCTGTGGCCCAACATAGTGCCTCTTAGAGAACCTCTAGCCCAAATTTCAAGAAATTTGGGGCAATTTTGGTCACATGGAAATGTTTTGGTCAAAACATAGGTTTTTTCTCCCTGTGCGTCGTGCCACTGGCGCGACGCTTAGAATTGGGAGCTCCAAATTGGAAATGGTTTGCATTTTTGGATTCAGCATGAAAAATCATGACTACTAGTGCCTGGACAAGAAATTTGGGCATGATTTGAGTCTCCAGGAGGTCAAAAACACCCACAAAATGGCCTCTATGCCCCTATTTTGACACAGAGGAAGCAGTCTTCGGAGAATGAAGATTTGAAGGGGCAAATGAGCACCAAATTCAGAAATTCCACTTGGGTTGGAAAATAGAGAGGCCAGGATTTCCATCAAGCATAATTAAGCACATTTTTGACTCCTTTAGGTGCCTAAAAAAGGCCTCCAAAGTGGCGTGGTCCATATAGAACTTGGCGTGGCGCATATAGGGAAAAAGGCCAAATTCACCTCCGTTTCACGAAATTTCGATTCGCGACTTTCTCCAAGTGGGTCCGCTCATCTACACTTCACTTTTTCAGCACATAAGGCAAAGTTTAAAGCATTTTCACTCTAGATTGGCTTCTATCCATGTGGCAAAGGAAGGCAAACGGTCACCCAAGCCATTTGTCACTTTTGTAACGCTGCACCTGTAGCTAATGGTTGGCTTTCCACCTCCATTTTGTAATGATTTGAGAAACTCCCCAACCCTTGGTCGTTCTATCTCCTAATGGCACATTTTATATATTGTATGCAAACTATTTGCAAAGGGTTGGTTGGCTTATAACTTCTGGGAGACTGTGGGAAAGAAACTCTGTTTCTTCATTGTATATTTTGACAGAGGATTAATGAAACGCAGCGGCTCTGTTTCATGAGATTCATGTGGTTGTGAGTGTAGAAAATGTGTCTCTTATGTTTCATATGTATTTTGTTATGTTTCATAGTTCATTTCATATTCATTTATAGTGAAATTTTCTAAGTTAGATAAGGTAAAATTCAATTTTATTGCTATGCCTGTGGGAAAATTTCATGTTCAGTGTTCTTTCTTCTGTTGAAAAGGATTCATGTATGTATGCCTTTTCCACCCTCCTAAGCAATCTCTCTATTCCACACTATTTCAAACTAAATTGCTAGGCTTTCTGCCTGTCTTGCCTCACCAAGTAATATGTGCCTTTGTATTTCATCCTCTGTTCATTGTTGTACGTTGGTCCCATACCATCCCAAAAACACAGTCATTCATAAAAATCACTTCTTGTATCCATATTCACTTACTAGCCTAAGATCAATATTTCACTATAAGTCATCTCAGGCCATATCGTTTATCTATTCACTGAGCGTGACTCGGAGAGATCCCTCTCCTGTTCTGGTAGGGCTAGCTACCAGACTGAGCGTGGTTTGTGGTTACCCTGAATTTTTCCTTCCTTTAGCCTGAGGCAGATTTAGGTGCTAACATAGTGGCGAATTCACTGGGGATGAAATGAATCCCCTTACTTCTCTATAATTCTAAGCTTCCGGATGATAAGTTTAGGATTTGGTAGGCTGAGTGAGTTGATTGTGTCCTTTGATTTTTCTCAATAGCATGCTGGCTTCTAGAAGATATACCAGAGCTAATCTAGATCTAGATCCTCCGCACATCTATGAAAATCCCAATTTGATTTCAAGAATTCATCGTCAAGAGAGCTCTATATCTCTCGTTTTCAAATCCCATTCATGCCTAGAAATTTTTGAGTATCTTGAAGAGCTAGAGTTTGATGAGAAATTTGAACTATCACTGTTTGAAACCAAGTCCGAAAGGGCGGTTGACTCTACTGTCCACAATCCACAGTTTCTTGTAGACTTGGAGACGAAAAGGGCTAACTGGTCAATTGATAATTACATTATAGCTCAACTTCAAACTCCAATTGCTAGCCCCTTACAAACTATGCACTCCTCCAACACCTCCGAGGACAAATCCACCGAGAGTGATGGCTGCCTGTTTTGCACCTCTTGTTTTGCCTCAAGTTTTAGATGATATGCCCGCAGATTATCAAAGAAAAATCCCGTTTTTTGATGGCACTCCTAATAGCATTACCGCTCAGAAACATGTGGACAGAATGGTAGATTTATATGAACATCATGAGATCAATGCAGAGAATGTGGCAATGAGACTTTTTGTACAGACATTTGCAGGTGAAGTGAGGAAATGGTTCAGAGGTTTGCCGACAGCATGTATCGCTACCTTGGCTGACCTATAAAGAAAATTTTTAAATTGCTGGGAAGTGAAAAAGAATCCTCTTCAAATTCTGGATGAATATGAGCAAATCAAAAGAAACGCTGGTGAGTCGGTCCAGACTATTGCATTAGATTCAATGCAGTTTATAACGAAATTCCAGATCATCTAAGGCCACCTGTGGGACTAGCCATGGTGAAGTTCTCGGATGATTTTGATGCTGACATGGCTTATCGATTAAGAGAAAGAGAACCGACCACAATGGAAGACATGCAGAAGATATAGGTCAACGTTGAAGTAAATCTGCTGACCAAGAGAGCTAGAGCAAAAGCAAAGAAGAAGGTCACCGCAAAGGAAGAATATTCCTCAGTAGATCAGCTACTTCGGAAGGTAGAGAAGATGCTTGAAAGGGTGAAACTTGACAAACCAGAGCCACAAGTTAGAAATCCTAACTTTCGTGGTCAGCAACAACCACAATATAGAATAAGACAGAGACATCAACGAGCCCAAGAACAGACAGCACAGCAGCCAGTACCAACACCTTTGCAGCAAAATTTTGTACATGGACCGGAGTTAGATGAGGATGGGAATATAATAGGTGAAGAAACGGAAAGATACTCATATTATAAATTTGGCTAAAACTGCTCATTCCTTATCAGAAGCTTGTGATTTGTTGTTTGATATAGCAGGTAGAGGAAAACAATTCCTGATAGTTGGTACGAAATATCAAGGAACTGATTTAGTAGCATTAGCTGCTACAGAAGGTCGATGTCATTATGTAAATAGAAAATGACACCTCTTTACTCCTGATGATTTGCCTATTTATTTCACTGAGGAGGAGTATGCAGAGAATTCAGCTGTACACAAAGACGTAGATTTCATTCTAGCAAATGACACCGTCTTGGAGGAAGAATTAGATGAATACCATAGAGGCTATATGAATGCTCTGTCCGCTTAGCAGCAATGATATTCACTTAGAAACAGAGATGTGCCAGTCAAACCAATTCAGAAAAGGAAGGATGTTGGGGCATCAAAGAATGATTCATTAGTTTCACAAAGGAAAGGAAAGGAGGCGGTTGATCCGGATAGCAGCAAATCACCATCAGCAGAAAAATCACATCAATAAGTTGCATCGAAAGAAAAGGAAAGGAAAGAAATCTCAGTCAAAGAGGTAGAAAATATTTCCACTTTTAATTTAGAGAATGAGATTTCTAAATTAAAGGTATCCATCCCCTTGACTGAAATAATGAAGAACAACAGTTATAGAGGGAAAGTATCTAAAATGTTGAATTTGGATCCAATGTTCGACATGGTGAATGTCAAAGATGATCAACTTGAAATGATTTTTGGGCCAACATCGAATGGTGAGTCTCCTGATAGTGAGGTGCCACCTTTTTATATCAGTTTAAGATTGCATGATTTTGTGTTACATAACACCATGTTCGATTCCAGAGCTTCTCACAATCTCATGCCTAAGGCTATCATGGATAAGCTTGGTCTAGACATCACCTGGCAATATCATGATATCTATTCGTTTGATTCCAGCAGAGTAAGATGTATAGGACTCATCAAAGACTTGGTTGTGAGTCTGGATCAGCTCCCAATGAAGAATGTTTTGATGGATGTTGTTGTAGTAGATATTCCTCCCAGGTTTGGCATGCTTCTTTCCAGGTCTTGGGTAGCGAAACTGAAAGGGACACTACAGCTAGATTTCTCCTATGCAACGATTCCGGTGTTTGGACAAATGAGGAAATTGTATCGGGAACAAAAAATGAAATACATGATCACAAGTAAGGAGAAACCAATAAATCATCCAATTAATTATGTACATACAGATTTAGAGTCTTTTGTTTTGTATTCAGATAGTTTCAATGATATAGATAGTCAGTTAGTAGAAGCAGATGATATTCCGAAAATAATAGAGAATTTCAGAGGAGTTTTAAAGAAAGAAGAACAAGAACAGCAGAACACTGTTGGGCAATCAGCCGAAAGTAATGAACAGCAAGCAGACAAGGCACAACAAATAGATTTCCAGCACTTGCAAGAGGAGGAAGAAGGTTTGTGGACCATGGATTTCGATGGAGCAGTGGGAAATGATGGCGCTGGAATTGGAATTTGTGTATGCAGTCCTTTCTCTGCCCCGAAAAAAGTTCCTAGTAACCTGTGGGTAACGTGTGTGGCAAGTTTTCCAAGATGATGAGGAGATTGATAATTTTCTGCAAAACAAAGGCAAGTTCAAAGAGACCTCAATTGATGTAGAAAATGACGATGGCAAAGGTAATGGTACATATGAGGTGTAGATCAATGAAATGGATGTGTTGCAGCTGAGGAATAACGTTATTCCTAAAGGCTTGATACCTTTAGAAGAACTCTTCGATCAAGATGATGTAGCCCGCAAGCCAACATTGTAGCCAACAGAGAAGGGTGTGGAAGAGGTCAATATTGGAATAGCTGCTAATCCTAAATTAGTAAAACTATCCAAAGCATTGCCACCAAAGATCAAGGACAAATATATAAGTTTGTTGTCTTCATTTGCAGATGTGTTTTCTTGGAATTATTCTAACTTAAAGACATATGATACCAATGTAATTCAACACACTATACCCATCAAGCCCAATCAAAAACCATTCAGACAAAAGTTGAGGGGGCTAAATCCAAAGTTGCTGCCATCTATTGAAAAGGATATCAACAGGTTGTAAAAATCAGGATCATTGTGCCCATCATATTTTCGGATTGGATATCTAACTTGGTGCCCGTACGAATGAAGACATGTGAGATTCGCTTATGCATTGATTTTAGAAATCTCAATAAATTTTCATTGAAGGACAGCTATCCACTGCCCAAAATGGACCATATACTTCAGTGATTAGTGGGAGCATCTCGTATGTCACTACTTGATGGTTATTCCAGATATAACCAAGTTTCTGTCCATGAAGATGACGGAGACAAGACAACATTCACCACTCCATGGGGAACCTTTTATTATGCTAAAATGCCTTTCAGTTTGAAGAATGCAAGTGCCACATTTCAGCATGCAATGGAATTGGCTTTTGCAAATGAGAAAGATGTCTTTTTGGTTGTGTACCTAGATGATTTGATGGTGTTTTCCAAATCTGATGAAGAGCACATGTACCATCTAAAAATTGTCTTCCAAAAGTACAGAAAATATGGCTTGTCGCTGAATCCGAAGAAGAGCTTGTTCACCATGGAGGAAGGCAAACTACTCGGGAACATTATCTCAAAAGATGGCATTCATATTGACCCATCACGTGTGCAAGCAATACAACAAATCGATCTGGCCCAGAATAAGAAAGAGATACAATCTTTCAACGGTAAGATGAATTTTCTACGCCGCTTTGTACCTAATCTTGCTGAACACGTAAGAGAGATGAAAAACATGCTTAAGAAGGATAGCCAAGTGAAATGGATGGAGGAGGCTGTAAAATATTTCAATTTGGTCAAATTGGCTCTTTCCTTAGCTCCAGTTCTAGTCACCGCGGACTACACTCAGGATTTCATATTGTTTTCATTTGCTTCAGAGCATACTATGGAAGCGGTGTTATTGCAGAAAAGAGATGATCATGAAAGTCCCATTGCATTCTTCAGTAGAGCTATAAGAGATACAACCTTAAAGTACAACATCATTGAGAAGCAATCCTTGGCACTTGTGAAGGCATTGAAATATTTCTGGGTATATATTCTACATTCTCATATTTTGGCCTATGTTCCTAATGCTGTTGTCAAAGATGTTTTAGTAGAGACTGATCTGGAAGGAAGACGAGGCAAATGGATTGCAGCCTTGCTAGAATATGATGTGGAAATAAAGCCCACAAAGCTGGTGAAAGGGTAGGGATTGGCAAATTTAATGTCTGAATCAAACTTGCACACCTTGGACATAAATCTGATCACTGCTATGTCCGATGAGAATGAGGAAGGATCATCAATTCAGGTATCTAAAATGTTTGCTCTTTCTCCATGGTATTTAGATATCATATATGTGCTTAAAAATTTGTATCGCCCGACATGACTAAAAACAAAGCGAGAACACTCAAGTTGAAGGCTGCCAAGTTTTGCATTCTAAATTCTGCACTGTATTGGAAAGATCCTGGTGGCATTCTGTTAAATTGTTTGGTGGAAAAGGAAGCAAATAAGGCCATGGAGGACTGCCACCAAGGAGACTGTGGTGGTCACCTTTTTTGGAAATCAACAGCGAATAAAATTCTGAGAGTAGGGTACTATTGGCCGACATTGTTTGCTGATGTATATAAGATGGTCAAGCGCTATCATAAGTGTTAAATTTTAAAAGGAAAGCAGAAGTTACAGCCTTTGCCACTTAAGCCTATTGAGGTGAGTGCTCCTTTCCAGCAATGGGGGTTGGATTTCATTGGTGAAATTCATCTCGCTTCTTCCGGTCAGCATAGATGGATCCTCATAGCGACAGATTATTTCACAAAATGGATTGAGGCAATTCCCATGAGACAAGCTACATATGCAGTAATCATTTCATTCCTTGAAAATAACATCTTGTCTCACTTTGGTTGCCCGAATAAATTAATCATTGATAACGCAACAGCTTTCAAATAAAAAAGGATGGTAGATTTTTTTCATAAATATCACATCATTTTTGGTCACTCAACTGCCTATCATCCACAAGGCAATGGATTGGCAGAGTCTTCGAACAAATCATTGGTCAACATCATCAAGAAGCTGCTGAAAATAAACAAGAAGAGTTGGCATAAGAGGTTGGTGAATGCACTTTGGGTAGATCGAGCCAGCCAGAAGAAATCCATTGGTACGTCACCATTTGAGCTTGTTTATGGAGTTGATACAATATTTCCTACCTCTCTCGTTGCCCCAGTAGTCAAAATTTTTCAGGAGGCTGGCAGTGAAGAAGATCCCATGCAGAGAATGTTGAATCAAATGGTCCACTTTCAGTAGACCAGAGAAGAAGTTTTCAAGAACACATCCAAATTGCAGGAGAAAATCAAGAAAATTTATGACACAAAGGCAAAGGTGGACAAATTTCAGGTGGATAATGTGGTGCTAAAGTGGGATGCAAGGAATGAGGAGAAAGGCAAGCATGGTAACTTCGAGAACCTTTGGAAAAGTCCTTTTAAGATTGCAGCATATCGGGGTCAGAATGCCTTTCTTCTGAAGGAAAGGAATGGGGAAGATTGTCCAGGAGGGCCGATCAATGGTCGGCTGTTCAGGCGGTACCACTTCTGAGTTATTAACGATGCTTCCACTGTCACTGTAAATACCATTTTATTTCAGTTTGGTTTGAGTTTGTCAAGTTAGTCTTCAAGTCATTTCAATGTCAAGTTTGAGTCAGTTTTTTGGTCATTTCAGTTTCATAAATGAGTCAAAGTCTTGTGTTGTTTGTCGAAATAATGACTCCATAGCCCAATGGACGAAGGCAGTGTCTAGCTCTTCCAAAGATCTGATGTTCTTGGCACCTCCAAGGAGCTACCATCCCCCATTGGAGACAATGTTAGAGTCTGTCTGGTCAGTCCTCCGTCAGAGATCAAAACTCTTTATGCATTACATTTTTAGGAGTCCCGCTCCATTCACCCAGCTGCATCCCGCTAGGGGCATGCCATAATCAGATGGAAAAGGTCATGCTAGTCATTTGCCCTCATGTCTGGCTCCTGCTAGCTTAGGTCTTTGGTCAATGATCACTAAAGTCCATGACAGTCAAGGTCTAGTCCTTTAATGGAGAAAAGTCATTTTCGATCATTAGGTCTAGGGACTAATCAATTTTCTCTTTAAACATATCCAATAAAGCCATGCAGGCCAGAGTGAGGCCCTTACAAAGTTATGATTCAGAGAGTTTCATCGTCATGGTGATAGACTTCGACTCTTCTTCAAAATTTTGTTTTGAAGAAAAGTCAAACATTGTCATTGTCGATAAAAGTTTCAAAAAAATCGTCAATTGATTCTTCAGATGCAGTCATGGTTTCTGTGGCGAAATGTCCTGTCGTGCAATCCCTGTAAAGAGTGCTGATAATTTCATCATTTGAGCTAAAATTTCAAAGGGAAAGTGAAAACCAGTGTTGCTTTAAGTCAGTGAAAAAGTGTCAAAACACAACATTAGCAAAATGGGTTTTTGAAGAGGAAAAAATTAAACCCATGATCCGAATGGAAAATGTCCCCTTGTATTGGTTATCTATGGTACTCATCCACCCATATTATTCATTGACCCATGGAATTTACCCATGGTATTGTAAATGGCATCTGCCCGTGGTATTGTAAAATCCACCCATGGTATTCATTCACCCATGGAATTGACCCATGGTATTGTAACTAGAAAAATACTATAAGTAACAAGTCACATTTTGTAAAAGGACACATGGTCCACCACAATGTAGCCTTTATAGTTCAAAGGCATGTAGCTGCCACATCTCTTCTCAGAGATAAGCTACCATTTCTCTAGCTGGTTTATTTCCACTTGGGTTTTAATAAAAAAGTTTCTTTATGCTTTTGTTTATTGGGCATTCTCCTATTTTTGTTTTGGCAATTCAAGTTTTCAGATCTTGGGGGTCTCTCCCCCAAGATCCATTTCAATATTTTAGATCTTGGGGTCTCTCCTCCCAAGATCCGGATCAATGGTACCAGAGCAGGTTACAATTCCATGGGAATGAGGGTTTCATGCATATTTCAGTCTCAGTTTTTTTGCAGGATTTTTTTTTTTTGGGCGGCGACTTTGCAGATCAGATCTGAAACATTTGGTATAAAATCTACAAAAACAAATACCAGATCTAGATTCCTCTCGAAAAATCACCCAATTTCAAAAACAAAATGGGTCGAATCAGAGTTCGGATGTGGGAGATATCGTTGATTTAAAATCAGCTATTTTATCAGAATTTTTGTGACGGCGAAACTGTTGCAGTGCGAATCTGAGATCTCAGAGTGACCAGATAAGGATTTCCATCACATGGGAAGATGCAAAATGGTCCTTCTGCTTCTAAAAACAAGTTATAATAAAAATTCTGAGTTATATTGGTCGAGTTATGTCCATTTTAATTCTGGAGCAGCATTCGGAGTGGGTTTCCATTGGAGACGTGCCCTCCCACCCCACTTTAGTAGGCACCTGCTTCACATTCATCAGTTTCAACATAGCAGCAATCGGCTTGGGTTATTTGGAGATGTGCCCTCCCACCCCAAGCTATGTAGGCACCTGCTACTTCATTAGCAACCAACATCACGGTTGTGGGTCATCCACAAACCCACACTTCATCGAAGTCCATTTGCTAGGCCGTACATTGTTAGTATCACAGTTGGTCACAAGCATTACAGGGTATCTCTATCCTCAGATCTTCATTCTTCATGGGTATGGGTCATCCACAAACCCACAGTACATCGAAGTCCATTTGCTAGGCCACACACTGTCAGAATCACAGTTGGTCACAAGCATTACAGGGTATCTCTATCCTCGAATCTTCATTTATCAGGGTTTTGGGTTAACCACGTAAAACCCTTATCTTCAGTGGATCTTCATATTCAACAAAGGCTTGGCAAGAGGGAACTTTACACAATGGGGACCATTGCTTCTTAAGGAGGGAGGAATGATCCGAATGGAAAATGGCCCCTTGTATTGGTTATCTATGGTATTGACCCATGGAATTTACCCATGGTATTGTAAATGGCATCCACCCGTGGTATTGTAAAATCCACCCATGGTATTCATTCACCCATGGTATTGTAACTAGAAAAATACTATAAGTAACAAGTCACATTTTGTAAAATGACAGATTGTCCGCCACAATGTAGCTTTACAGTTCAGAGGCATGTAGCTGCCACATCTCTTCTCAGAGATAAGCTACCATTGCCCTAGCTGGTTTATTTCC
>APFE031747980.1:20094-59305 GCA_000404065.3 Pinus taeda
AGGGGGCCATAGGAGAGCTTAGTCATTTTTTCAGCCCTGAAATGCCCATTGTTTCTCTACACCAAGAGAACTTCTTAAAGATCACAGATTTTGTCAATGCATCTGCAGGTATTCTTCAAAGTGTCCACCTTTACCAGCAACACCTTTTTGTCTTCTATCATATCCCTCACAAAGTGATACTGAACATCAATGTGCTTTGTCTTTGAATGATAAGCAGGGTCTTTGCCAAGAAAATTTCACTTTGGCTGTCACAGTCTATCCTTATAGCTCCCTATACTAACCCCATACTTGAACACAATCTCTGCAACCAAACTACTTCCTTGCTTGCATGAGTGGCTGGCCTTGTATTCGTGCCTCTGTAGTTGATAGTGCACTACAATTGTTTCTTACTCATCCAAAACTGACTGCACCTCCAAATAGGTTAAAACACATACCCACTTGTAGATCTTCTCTGATCCAGATCTCCAGCCCAGTCTGCATCAACAAAGCCACGGATATCCAACACTCTGTCCAATCCTGGTCTTCCTTGGTAGCACAAACCATAATCACTAGTGCCCCGCAAATACCTGAAAACCCGCTTCACTGCTGTCCAGTGCTCCTTCCCTGGTTTTGACATAAACCTGCTCAATACTCCCACTGCATGTGCAATGTCTGGTCTAGTACAGACCATGGCATACATCAAGCTACCGACTGCACTTGCATATGGAACACGGTTAATGTCCTCTTCCTCTTCTTGTGTCTTGGAACATTGTTCAGCAGATAACCTCACACTACAGGAATAGGAACCTTCACCGGTTTACTATCCTGCATATTAAACCTCTGCAATATTGTCTCGGACATACTTCCTCTGGTTTAACCGAGCTTCCTCTTTGCCCGATCTCTTTTAATTTCCATGCCCAAAATATAGTTTGCAGCACTGAGATCTTTCATGTCGAATTTGGAGGACAATTAGGTCTTCAAATCCTGGATACTTTCTTTGTCATTTCCAACCAACAACATATCATCCACATACAAGACCAGATAAATAACACGTTCACCAATTAATTTAAAATACACACAATGATCTGCTTTGCTTCTGGTGAAGCCAAGTCCCCGTATAAATGTATCAAATTTCTGATACCACATCCTTGGTGACTGTTTTACCCATACAAAGACTTCTTTAACTTGCATACTAGTTCTTTCTTACCCTTCACCGCAAAGCCTTCCAGTTGCTTCATGTAGATTTCCTCTTCCAAATCCCCGTGATGAAGAAATGTTGTCTTCACATCCATCTATTCTACCTCAAAATCAAAAGTAGCAGCAAAAGATAAAAGTAATCTAATAGAAGTTACCTTGGAAATAGGAGAAAAAATATCACCAAAATCAATTCCTGACACCTGGGAATAACCTTTTGCTACCAACCGAGCTTTGTATTTCTGCACCTTTCCTTCTGCATTTGTCTTCTTCTTGAACACCCATTTGCTGCCAATGGGTTTCCTTCCATCCAACATCTCCACCAGATACCAAGCCTCATTTTTGTGCAAAGATGCCATTTCATCAACCATGGCCTCTTTCCAGAGTTTTCCATCCTCTGAATCTACTGCTTCCTTCACAGTTTTTGGATCATTGTTAGTAATAGATAAAGCAAAATTTGAACAGAAAGTAGCTGGACTATACCTTTCTAGCTGCCTTCTTTCTCGAAATGATCTTCTCACACCTAGAGTTTGTGTTTCTTCATCTTCTGATTCCTCCTCTATTGTAGAGTTTGATTCTTCCTCCTTAAGCTCAAACTCTATCTTCTTAGGTTCCCTTGGTTGGACTTCATGTTTAATAACATCTTTCACCTCTCTGAACACCACATCTCAGTTGTACACAATCCTCCTTGTTACTGGGTTCCAAAGCTTATAACCCTTTCAACCATCCTTCTACCTAATAAAGATGCACTTTTCAGATTTACTATCCAACTTGGTTCTTTTCTCCTTTGGAACATGTACATATGCATCACATCCAAATACCTTCAAATGTGAAAGAAAGGGTTTCTTACCAGTCCATAGCTCTTGTGGAGTCTTATCCTCCAACGTTGATGAAGGTGATATGTTGACGAGGTAACATGTTGTGTCCACCACCTCTGCCCAGAATTCCTGTCCTAATCCGACACCACTAAGCATGCTTCTTGCCCTTTCCATCAACATCTTGTTCATTCTTTTTGCAACTCCATTTTGCTCAAGTGTGTATGGAGTAGTCTTCTGCCGTGCTAGACCACACTTCTTACAGATTTCTTCAAATTCCTTGTTGCAAAACTCTCCATCATTATCTATCCTCAACACTTTTACCTTCTTCTTTATCTGGTTTTCCACTAGAGCCTTAAATTCTTTAAACCTGTCAAAGACTTCAGATTTCTTCTTAAGGAAATATATCCATGTATTCCTTAAGAATTCATCTATAAATGATACATAGTACACATACTTACCCAGTGATGGAACCTTCACAGATCCAAACACATCACTGTGCACAAGTTCTAATATATGTTTCTCCCTTTTACCACCAGAGGGGAAACTCACCCGATTCTGCTTCCCATATACACAATTTTCACAGAAATCAAAATCCAGAGAGCTATTACTCATACCTTCTACCATACCTTTACCATGAAGTATTCGAAGGCCCTTCTCTCCAATATGTCCAAGCCTTTGATGCCACAACATGGTCTTCTCTCCAGAGACCACTAGATTTTATGCTCCATTTTCAGGAACCATAGAACTATTGCACCCGTCAACAACAGTGCTGCCTTGCAACTTATACAGAGTTCCAATCCGAACTCCCCGCATCAATACCAGTGCTCCTCGAACCATCTTGCAAGTATCCTTCTCAAACACTGTCTTTGCACCTGCATCATCCAACTTGCTTACAAAAATCAGATTTCTGGCCAACGTAGGAATATGCAGAACATCCGGAAGGGTTCTAACCCTTCCACCTTGCAACTTCAACTTTACTTTTCCGCGACCAACGATTCTAGCCTTCCTATCATCTCCTAAGAAGACATCACCACCATCATATTCCTCATACTCGCAGAACCACTCTCTATGGGGAGTGAAGTGAAAGGATGCACCTGAGTCAATCAACCATGCCTCATGATCTACATGTGTACTTGAAGAAGTCAAGTACACATCCCCATCTTCATATGAGGTAGTTTTTTCCTCTGCAGAAGGAGCATCATTAGACCCCTTTCCTTTATCAGGAGCTTTAGATTTACAATCCCTTTTGTAGTGCCCTTCCTTTCCTCATTTCCAGCACACCACCTTTATAGGTTTTCCTAGAGATTTAGATCTCCCTCTAGATTTAGATCTCCCAATCGATGACTTATTTTTGTTTCTGTTTTTGGACTGTCCTCGTACAAACAAGGCATCACCATTCTGGCTCTCCATATTTTTCCATCTCATCTCATCCGTCAGCAAGGATGAGACTATTTCATCAAACTGCAAGGTAGTTGCATTGCTACCTATTGCAATAACCAGACTATCCCACAAATCTGGTAGAGAACACAACAAACTGATCACTTATCTTCATCTGAAATTTTAATATCAATAGATAATAATTGACTTACCACAATATTAAATGTGTTCAGATGTTCTGTCATCGAGTCTCCATCTTTCATCCTCAGGTTATACAACTTTTTCCATAGGAACAGTTTATTCACCAAAGACTTAGATTGGTACAAAGTCCCTAAATTGTCAGACAAAGCCTTCGTCGTAGCTTCCCTTGATACATTCAACAATACTGAATCTGAGACACACAATCGTATTGTGCTCTTAGCCTTCTGATCCAACTTCTTCCATTCTTCATCGGACACTTCCGTTGGTTTAGTACCTAGATCTACAACGACCCACTGATCTTTATCCACCAACAGATCCTCCATCTTGAGTTTCCATAACTCAAAAATCTAACCATTAAATTTATCGATCTCTATCTTTCCACTGCTTGCCATCCTCTTTCACCACTAGAATTGATCCCGCAGATTTCCCACTGAACAGGGTCTACCACAGGGCCGAGCGAAACCCCTGAGCAATAAAGGCACCCCCTTGAAGCCAAAATAGCTCTGATACCAAATGTAGGTTTTAACCCTGTACATAGATTACCTGCATACGAATTCTAAAACACAAAAAATAAACAATGCGAGAGCATAACACATAAAACACATATACACATAGATTTTCCCCTGGATCCCAAAACTGGGACTACCAGCTTGATTTTTCATTATTTTCCTTTCAATGTTACAATACATATTTATACATGCTGAAGCATCCAATACCATGGACCGAAAACCATCATGTCCAAAACCATGGACCGAAAACCATAGCATCCAAAACCATGTGCGAAAAACATGCACAAAACCATAGGTAGGTCCGCCCAACCTAATATAGGGTCCAAAAACAAAATTTTCCAGGATAGGGGGGTTACCTTCACCCCTCAAACCCCTTGTGACCCCACCACTATGCAATCGGCGCAACGAAGGGGGTGCTCTGCCCCCCCTCTAACCCCCCGATTAACTACGTGGGCTAGTTGTGGAAAGAATATAACACAACCCAACACTCTTGACCTTGGCTTAGTGAAACCAAGCTCTAGAGGTGTTTTCGAAAATATCATTAGTATAATGAATGCCACACCCAAAGAGTCATAAATTTAATAACAACATGGACTTAACTAAGGGCTTCCCCTCAAAAAGAACCAAATTTGACCACCAGAGGCATTGTGCATTAAAATATAGACCTGATTTGAGGGAGAAATCATTTCGAGAGAAAGGGCTTAATGACTTCTTAGATCTTCCAATTACTTTATACTTCAAAAGTACTAGATATCATAATGTGAGAAGGATTAGAATATAAGTTTTTGTAAAGAAATGCCCCACCATGCACTCTTTCCAAGCAATAAACCCTATTGAATTTGATGTCTTGGAAGAACTTTACACTCTTCTTTATTATTCACATCTTCAGCCTCCCAGTTGGTACAAAGTGCATGTGCTTGAATTCTAATTTGAATAATGCACAAGGAAATAAACTCTTATTAATTTCAACAAAGCTCCTAATTACCATTGTTCCCATTCCTTTTGTTGACTTTGTCCCCTAGAAATTTCCTAGGGGATTTTTTCTAAACATGAATATGCTAATATTTTAGGGAATCCAATGATATGGAAAATATACATGAGTTGCCTCTATGATTTTGGTACATATTTGAAACTTGGATATCGAGGTTAAGAGCTTAATGATCCATTTGTTTATCTTCTTCTCCACTTTATGCAAAACCACCTCCTAGAGGTCTCTTGGAGATGCTTGGAAGGTAAATGGGATGACCAAAAATTTGAATACTTAGCTAAATTGAATTCACAACCAATTTTGGGAAGTTAACTATTCAAGCATAGATCATTGGTTTTGTTTGTAACATTGTGTTTGTTACCCCAAGGATACACAAAAGGTGTCCAAACATTCCATGGTTTAATCTCATGAAACATGGTCCTTTAAGATTGCCAGGATACAATCAACAATAGAGTGAACATTAGCTGATTTACCATTATCTATTTCAAGGAAAGGAGTCCATTTAACTACAACCAAATTCACCTTAGACCCAATTAGATAGCCAGGATATTCAATTTCCAAAGAATAGAGGGTGGGGACCAAGGGGCACCTCTATATGATGGACCTAAATAACCCAACATCCTTGGGTTTGAATTTGTTAATAGAAATATAGGCTAAGGCATTTGAAAATAGGGTTTCAACTTTATTGATAAAGGATGGACAAAAACCCAAGAGCCTTAAGCATTAGTAGAATGAAGGGCCACTCATTTCATTATAGGCATTCTCAAGATCAATTTGTGTCATGATAGTTGACCTGGTCCTCTCGACATCCTCCCAAATGATGGTAACATTATCCAATACATATATTCCCTAAATGAAATCATTTGCTTGAGGTGAACAAGCTTGGGAATAACATGTTTGATATGCAAAGTTATGGCTTTAGGTAGAAACTTACATGACGTATTAAGTAAAGTGACATGCCTCCAATTGGTGATAATATATAGGTCCCCTTCCATAGGAATGAATTGTATAATACCTAAATTAATCCATACATCCAAGGACCACCTAAGAAGGGCTTCATGATAAACATTCAATTAATCTAACCCAACAAATTCCTAGGTGCCCTTGTAAAATTTACATGGGAAACCATCAAGGCTAAATCACACGTACACTTCTCCTCTTTTATGATTTTGCATAAATTGAGATCAAGGCATTCTTGGCTAGCTTCTCACCTCTCAACAAAGTGGCCTTGGGTTTGGAACAACATCCTATAATGATCCTAGAATTCTCTTTCATTTTTCCTCATGATTATAATTGTGCCGCATAAAGATATTTAATGCATTATTTGAGTCATTGGCCTCCTTAGTGGTAATGGCCTCAAAGAATGATTTTGTAGGTTGGTCCCCATACTTGAAGCAATGCAATATTTCCCACCACTAAGTGCCTCTCATTCAACATACATCATCCACTCAAAGCAAATGGCATAGCTTCACTGTACCAGATTTTTTTCTTCATCAAAGGGGTCATAATGAAACTCTTTCATGAGATCCTCCAACTCAATAATGATGATGAATCTTGGAAATTTACTTTCCATGCCTACACAAACAAGTGATAATTTCAAGATGGTATCTTCCCTCGAAAGGATGTAATGATTGTCCTTATATGGGTGGGGAATCAAGTTCCATATGACATGAATACAAACCAGGCATTTTGGAGGCGAGAAACATTTGATAACATGGTTGTGTTAATGGCATGGACTACTTGACCTTTAACCGAGTCAAAATATGAGTTATGTTCCTAAGAGAAGATCCCTATCAAGTGTCTTGTAAATTTGTTATCATCTTTTAATGAAATTAGTCTGCATGATCTAATCCTTGACATAATCCCAACTCCAATGGAAATTAGTGTCCTAAACTTATTTTATGGGCCTTTCTAGATATCTAGGGTTTTTTCTCCCCAACTGATCAACATATTGACAATGCCTTTTCTTTATCATCCTAACACTCATGATTCAAACATGCTAAAATCCCCATAAATAAGGAAACCTTTAAGGGATAGATTTTATTTTCCAATTGGTTTTCCATGCTTTTTTCCAACAAAAGATTCACCAATTTCAATTTTTTATAAAGATGATTGGCCTAAATTCTATAGGATAAAATTATTTTGCCTTAAAATTGCCAAAAATCCTTTGAAATTTGAATTTGTTTACAAAAATACCATTGAACATTTTACAATTTTGATATTAAGGACTAGTAAGGTTCACTAAGGTTTCTACACTTGAAGATAGATTCATGTCCTCAAAATTTTCCTTGCCCATAACAAGCCAATGGAGCATCAATAGTTAATTGATGATTTGACACCAAAGAGTTGTATGTTCTCCATAGTGTTTAGAAGCATGGATGTTGGCTAGGCTTACACTCATTTGTCCAAAATAATTAGAATCCATCTTTGTGATGGGTCAAAACCCCAATCAACAACATTGTTTACAAACTATGGAGAAACTAGTATAGCAATGCCACCTTTCCCATCACAATGATTAGAATATAAGTATTTAACCCCCAACAAAATTATTGATAAGATAGTATGAAACATAAACAATACAATTGAATTTTTGTAAACACAAAACATTTGTGCCACTAAGAGAAGTCAATAGTTAGTGAACATTATATTTCTTCGAGGATCATATAGACCTTGGACACCATGAAGCCAATTTCATAAAAATCCTGCAACATTGTGTATCTCCACTTCATTCTATTGAGGTCCCAAAAAACATGAAATATATTAGCTATAGGAGACAAGTTAAACTAAAAGTCACCAAGAGTAGCTTGCTTTAGCTGCCTTGATTGGCAATTGACATCATAAATACATCCATTCTTCTTTAAATGTAGGGGTGGAAGAGAAGAGCATGTTATTTGATTACAACCCTCCCACTACATGGCACCATAAGGAGTCCATTAACTACCTTAGTTAGTGGTTGCTCAAGCTAGCCAAAATTATGGCCTTGGGAGCTATGATGTTTGGGGGAAGAGTCTTAGCCACAATGCTACCTTTGTTTCTACAAGCAAATTTAGTCTATACACTTTCCCCCACGCTCCTTTCTTAGGGAGCTTTGGGTGTAAGAGACATATGGGTGAGTAAGGCCACCGATAGGTCAACTTGGATCATCAATGACAATTCATAGATTTATTGATCCATGCATTAACAATATAAGCAAGAGTTGAGAAAATTAATTTATTGAATTGGTTGTGGTAAACTCGATGACCAATTTAGATGAGCACAAATTCCTTTAGGTGATTAGAAATGTTAACTACAAGGAACTGACTTGAGGTATCATTAATAATGACATGGAAAATGGTGCGCATGACAAACATGAGTAAGTGTGCATGATGGGTCCATATGATTTGGTAGACTAATTGACAAACTTGTGGGTGGTAGTTGTGAGACTACTTTAGGATGGTGTACAATCAAATAGGCTAGAAGGGCCAAGGGTCTCTTGCCTAGTAGGGTTAGATGACCAACGAGGTATTGTGTAGTGGGTTTCATTGGAGGATGGCCTAATTTTTCAATGGGATGGATTGCGTGTGTTATTTGTGGTAAGTTAAAGATGTTGATAAGTGCATTGAAGGAACATGGGTGTTTGATGGAGTAGGGAAACAATATTAATGGAATATTGATATGTCTTGGCTTAGATGGATGACAACATGGTCTCACCTTGGGTGGTTGGTTGTTCAAGTATGCTTGGCTTGGGAGAGGTCATAGAGGGTTAGCTATGGTTGGGTGGCAATGACATAGCATCACATGTGGTGAAATGAGCACTTTGGCATTTTGCATGGTTTAATGTGCTTAACTTGGGTTTGGTTAAGATGTGTTGGTTATGCATTGTCTTCCCTTTCATCGAATAAGCCAATGGGTTATGTTGATGAGGATGTCAAGAATTCAAATGGGGGAGAATGTAAGGACCCGAATTGAGGTGATATTGGCAATGGCACGACAAACGATGCATTGGGCAAACATGACTAAGGGTGCATGGTGGGTTCATACAATTTGGTAGCCTTGGTGAATTACTTGTGAGTGATAGTTGCAATATGGTTAGGATAATGTACTAGTATGTAGGCTAGGAGGACCGAGGATGTCTTTCCTAGTAGTATTAGAGGATGGCATGACTTGGCAATGTGATAGGTTGTGTGTTTTGCCTATGACAAGGCAACAATGTTGATAAGTGCATTGAAGGTATGTGCATGTTTGAAAAAATAGGGACATGATCTTTATGGACTGTTGTTGGACTAGATGGATGCCAACATTCTCTCATGTAGAGCAGTTGATTATTTAAGCATGCATGACTCAGGGGAGGGGACAAAGGGTTGCCTATGGTTGTGTCACGATGACATAACATTACATGTGGTGAAATGGAAACTTTGACATTCTGCATAGTTTAAGGTGCCTAGTCTAGGTTTTATTAGGACATATTAGTCACAAATAGTTTGGGTAATGAAAGTGGTTGATGTTCACCATGTTGGCACCACATGGTGAATAGGCTTCTTGAGTGGTATGTGACACTCAAGTGGAATAAAAAGTCTAGCCTTGTGACATTAACCCTAATGTAAATCCTATGTTGACATCAAGAGTGAATAAAAGATCTTAGTCTCATTATAACTAGACTCCCCAAAGGGGGCTACAATTTGCTTCAAGATTGGTGAAAATTGTGTAGGGAGATTGGGGAAATCCTCCCAAATTGAAAACCATGTCAGTAGCCTCGTTAATGGAATAATTATGGGTCCATTGGGATATTATCACCAAGGTATTGTTATAGATCCATGGGCCTCTAAGCATGATTTCATGCACATAATCTAGGTCATTACATTGAAATAGGAATAAACCATTTCTTAGACTACAAGCATGGGTGCAGTCCCATCCATATGGCTCACATGCCTCTCATATCCAATTTTGGATGATTGTTTCAGGAGGTGCCCTCAAAATAAAGTACCATAAATGGAACTCATCTTAAACGAATTTCATCAACTATCATATTCATAATAAAAAAAAATCAATGTTAGGGGGAGGGTCACTAACTTATGATACACTTTTGGGATAGACTTAAAAGGTGCCTTTGGTGTTATCTCCACTTTATAGCTCGATATTAGTTCCAAAAATGGTAGTAGGTTTTTTTATACAGTCCACATCACTGCCCCTTATGACAAAAAGGTTGTACACTAATAGACATTGACTTGGCAATCAAAGTGATAAGGTCGAACAATTTCTTTACAAGAACAAAACAACCAAAGTTTCCACTTAAGCACATTTTTCATAAGATTGAACATAAATGTCCATGGAAATAATCCAAAATTGTAACAAATTGATCACATATAGGTCAACAAAAAACTAATTGCCTATTTGATTACTAAATTCCCAACTATTATCAATTTTGAAAACTTAGTTGAGGGGAAATAACTTGAATGGTTGGAAAGTAGGTCTCACATTTTCCCCCCACCTAGGTTTAATTCCCTGATGAGAAATGGGCTGTTGTGATAAGACTAGAAGTGTATACACCCCTAGGAGTGAGATTTCCCCTTGTGGGTACATTTCTAGACGTCTTGACCCTTTTGAGGTCATAAGTTTCATGCTAAATGTTGGCACTAACCCAAGGCTTATAGCCGCAATTAACTAGATTTGAACTTGGACCTTGCCTAGGTACACTTGACTAGTTACTGATTTCTCTAGATCTAGAAAGAAACCACTTAAAAAAAATTGCAACAAAGTTCTACCTAACTCTTTGTATTATGATGAACAATAAACAACAAGCAATGGTACATTTAATGGCAAATAGGTAAAGATATATTATCAAATGTGGAGACACAACACATATAATAATGCATACTTTCATGTATATACCAATAAACATACATTGTCAAAGATATCATTAAATATACCATTATTATTACTTTTTTCAAGAATGTAAGGAAACCCAAAGTGTCATAAATGACATTCTTAGTAAATTTCCCTCACTAAATTAATACACATCATCCACAAGGATTCAAATTGAACATCGATTAAATACATTATTATTTTAGGACAATGACCAATATCCATGTTCCTACACAACATTTAATGCTATGGCGTGTGGTATATAGGCCATCAAATTCTAAAACAATTATAATTTAACAACTTATGTACCACACATTAAATGTTGTGTAGCAGCATGAATATTGCTCACGAGTCCAAAAACACATACACCATTAAATATAATACTCAATGATTAATGTCACATGTTCAAGGATATGCACTTTAACATATACATATTATTATTATTTGAAGATATTCATATGGAGTTGTCTATAATGCGACTTTTTGGAGATTCCGGTGACGGAATCCGGTGGAAGAAATGAGGTTAAATCTTGATTTTTAGCAGTTAAAATGATTTTTTAGCTCCATATTTGGATTCAGCGCCCTGAAAAACCCCTGGGAGCCATTGATTGTGCAGAAACTAGCTATCAAACATGGGATTCCAATGAATTGCTGCCAGATTTTGACCGGAAAAATCCGCCGGAAAGGCTTTCAAAAAGTCACGTTATAGACTACTACTATTCATATTACTATGCAACATTTAATGTTATGACACCTGGTATGCAAGTCATTAAATTCTAAAACAATTAAAATGTGACAACTTACATACCATGCATTTAAGCATTTTTTTTCACTGTAAACAATACTTTTTTGATATTCAATATAATTGAATAAAAAAAAGTATAGATTCGATGGTTTACAACTTTCTAGATTATGACTGGAAATGGATCTAATAATGTTGGTCGAGGCAGAAAGATTCAAGTTTAACTAAGAGAGAACATATAGCCTACATCCATGAGACCCACATAAAATTGAAAATTTAGAACCATAAAAGACTATTCCAATTGAAAAATAGACCAACTACAAGCAGAATGAACTAAAACCAATAGACCAACTACAACCAAAATGACCTAAAACCAACTGAAATAATTAAATGGCCACACTAAAACTAGAGCTACCCATGCTAGCCTGTAGACTTTTGATCTGAATTGTTATAGCTTTCAATCTGTCACTAAAATGCTAGACACTGAGAATTAGATCATGAGAGCAATAGGAATAGAGTTAGTGCTTACCATACACCTTAACATTAAATGTTGTGTAGTAATATGAATATTGCTCAATAATCCAAAATGCTTATACCATTAAGTATACCACTCAATCAAGGATATACAATTTAAAATTATACTTCACATATGGAACATTAAACATACCACCACCTTAATACATAAATGTACATTATTAGTCCCTGCCAATACAGGACTATAACAATCAATTTGCCGGCTGACCACTAATACTTTAACATTGACCATGACAACTTCTAATGTTTAACTTTAGAAATCATTAAATTATTTTTTTAATTAAAAAAGAATTGTCACCATGTGATTGACCTAAAAGTTTGGGTGTCTTATTTCAACTTTTTTGACATGGGTGACAATTTTTTGACATGTGTCCCTTGTCACCCATGAAATTTGGTCACCCTCGCAAATTCGCCAATTTTCATAGGGATCATGGTTGACATATTGTAATCAAATAAAACAAATCAATAAATCAAATCATTTTTATTAATTAACTCTTTGTATTGACTAATTGTAAATATGAATGTTAATATGGTTGTGTTGAGTTAACACATTTTTATTATTTAGAATTTTATATGTTAAAGAATCAAATAAAGAAAACATCTTAATAAAAAATATATATTATTTATTTAAATCAAAGTAGTGGATATTATTTTTGATTAAAGTTAAATTAGAGAAAAATATACTTTAAAAAAAAGTTGCAATTATAAACAAATTACATAATGACTATATAATCACAAATAATGATACATTTTTAAAGTAAATAAATACATGAAGTTATAGATGATTATATGAAATTGTATAGTAATAAAATTTAGGAATCATGAAAAAATATATTTAATGTAAATAACTAATTGTAAATATCAACATAACATAACGTTAATAAAGTAAAAAACCTCACCAATTTTCACGGGGATCATGGATGGTATCTTGTAATCAACATAAAACAAATCAATAATTCAAACTAATTTTTATTAATTAACTCTTCGTATTGTATCATATTAAAAAAAATATTATTTATTTAAATCAAATTAGTGGATATTACTTTTGATTAAAGTTAAATTTGAGAAAAATATTACTACGTATTTATTGAGAACACTAGTTCCTCAACCATGCAAAAACTACTTACTAGAAATAGTTATTTGATAGTACATTGTTGCACATCTGATCTCAACTGGGTCTCTGACAGAACGAACATGCAACAATTATCCATGAGTGAATCCTCAGTTATCTAAAATAATAGTTGTCACATGCATGCAAGCATTAACAAACTATATTTTATTATTTTAACAACTTGTTAAAATAATCTAACTAGACTTAACTAGTTAGAACTAAGTCAACTGATTCTCTCATTATAGAATTGAACCTTATCTCCTTTAATCAAGGGAAAAAATAATTGCATGATCTCACAAAGACTTCAAGTTTAATTTTTCATAATTAATTAACTCATGGAGATTAATTAATTAATATTTTAAACTCTTTTTAAGACCAAAATTAATTTTACTTCCTATAAATAGAGTAGGGACTGTTATAAATAGGAAGGGACTCAGAAATGTTATTTTTAGAACTTTCTATTTTTAGCAGTTTTACCTCTCACCCAATGTGGCCAATGACCTAGGTCATTGACCAAACTGCTATTTTTAAACATGCTATTTTTAGTCCATTCTAAATTTAACATTTCTTGTTGCACATTTTTCAACAGATCGTTACTCCTTCAAAACCCAAACCAATATCTTCCCACATCAATATCTTCTCTTATAATTACTTTGGCAAGAAAAAGCAACTTGGACACTTACTCTCTCCATTTCTGTCAATGCTCAGGCCCTTAGTGCGACAGAGTAAAAAAACAGGTTTGCAAATTATAAAGCGAAGGCAAAAGGCCTGAGGTGTGTTTTCAAATAAAATGCGTTACTTCTAAAGATACTGACAACTAACTTCTAAAGATACTGAACTAACTTGACAAGCTCTAAGATTTTATAATGCACCTTAAATACCTCATCAAAATAATAAATGAAAATAAGAGAAATGTACTACCTTTAAAACAATTCTCATATACCAGTCTCCCATGAATTAGTCGAGATTTTCTATATATGGTTTACTATATTTTTTATGAGTACATAATAAAATAAATTTATTTAATTAAAAATAATAATATAAATTTGGTTCTTTTGTTTGTAAAGATACATAGTTATTAATGTTTAATTTATTTGAATATATATTTTTATTATTTTTAATCTAATAATTTGATTTAATTTGAGATAATAAATATAGGAAAGTGAATGAAGTTATGTAAAATTTTAAAAATAAAATTTATTATGTTTATATGTACATTTATTTTAAACATAGTTTTCAAAATTTTAATTTAATTATTTATAATTATTAGATGAGTGATAGGTGCAATCTCTTTGAAATATTTTAAAAATATAGCTTAATTAATAGAAGAAATGATCATTTTTTTTGGTCACTTTAAACCAAACTTAACACACATTTTAAAAAACTTCGAGTTTAAGTTATTTAATCTACAAAAATCAATTGCAACAACATGTGCTTTTCAAAGCAGCAATCCATTAATTCAATAACAAATATATTTTAAATAATAACAAATCACAATTTTAAAATATTTTTAATAATAGCCACAAATCAAAGATTAAAATCTATATCAAAGCCTCACAATTTCAACACAGGATTCTAGATTAAAAGTTTTGGATATTGTTGAATAGTAATGAGCATTCTTTGCCTTCACTTGCATGATACACAAGAGTATACATAAAAATCCAAAACTCCACCGAAAACAGATTTTTATTTTAATTCATTACTATTTGCTGAAAATATAATGTATAATATATATATTATTTGTATAATACGTATGTTATTTTTATATTTGAAGGCTTTTGTGATCCATATTATGAATGTTGAAAGATCTTTCGATAAAAATCATATAAAGAAACTGGCTTTTCAAACCAACCAACTAGTGTGGTTCATCTTCACGAAAGATGAAGAACTAAATCATGGCATGATCCATATTATGAATGTTGAGAGATCTTTCCATAAAAATCACATAGAGAAACTAACCAACTAGTGTGGTTCATCTTCAGGAAAGATGAAGAACTAGATCATGGCATTAGATTAAAGAGATGAAGATAGTGTTTTCTAGCTGTTAGAATAAAAGAACTAGTTTTGACTAAAAAAAATATCATTAATTAATAAACAATTTTTTAATTAAAATACAGTAATAGATGAAAATTAATCGTAAATAAAGAATTAAATTAATTTTATTATTATTATATTTTAATAAAAACTAAAGTTAGTAATATAAAATGAAACTTAATTATTTTAAAATAAATAAATAATTAATATTATAAAATTTAGGAAAACAAGTGTAAATACTATTTTTATGTTTATAAAATTGTATTCATTTTGCAATCAAATCAATATGGTTTATTAATAAAATTATTATATTAATATTAACATAGTTTTTTTTTATATTATAAATAAAAATTAATGTTATAGAAAATTTAAGAAACAAAATAAGGATTCTATTTTTTATTTATAAAATAGTATTCATTTTACAATCAAGATCGATATTATTTATTGATAAAATATATATATTAATATGAACGTAGTTTTTTTTTATATAGAATTTTGATTATCACTTGATCCATGAAAAAAATTCAATAATTAGTTTTTTAATGAATTAATATTTATATTTCAATTTCTTAGTTCATGCTAAAATAAGATTATAAGATTAGATTTATTTATTAATTTTTCATGCTAAATAAGATTATAAAATTAAATTTACTAATAATTATATTAATTTAACATTAACTAGTGAAAAGTGTTATTATTAACATTAACTAATGTATTAGTGAAAAGGTGTTATAACTGCAGTTTACTTGGACTCATTTTAAAGTAAATAAATAAATAATTAACATGCAAAGATTTACCCAACTATTGTGGAAAGTAGAGTACGGTGTATACTTGAACAAGAACTTACTGTTATGATTGTGAGGACCCGAGTGCATGATTGAATTTCTCCAGATTGACCGAGAGAGAACTACGTGCCAGATAAGGTACAACGTTTAATCTCTTTTCTATCGCTAAAAGGATTTAAAATTTGCTTGTGGAACATTCTATCGCCAAATTTTCAGTCTTCAGTTGAAATATTTTATTGGTTTATGAAAGATCCCTTGCTGGATATTTTTGATATATTCTAGGATCATATTGATGTCCGATAGCAATCCAATCGTCCACGGTCTTTGATAAATCTATTTTATGGGAGCAGGAGGAACATGCACAGGATTGGGATGAGGATGGATGGATGTGGGTTCGATCCGGTAGAAGCCTACTTAATTTGGGCAAACCAAAGCGAGCACTGTCTCTGTATTTCTCCAAATGAATCGAAAGCCAGAGAAAGTTTGGAACACAGTATTTGACATGTGAGAATATTCAGTTACTGGATTCTTATCGTGCCTGAAACACTGTTGTATGCTGTTGTGTGCAAAATACCCATAAGCATTTCTAAATAAATGGGCCTCTAAAAGTGATGTTTGAATCCATTACGGAGCTCTACAAGGGATAAATTAGATAGCAGAAATGTGCCCTTTTTCGTATTTTTTCTTGAGATGGGGTGCGCTTTCCTTGAGAACAAAATGATCTGGGGATTTGCCCAAATGCATAATTATGAATTGTCTTTTGACCCAACAGGTTTAGAGATTGAAGCTTCTCAGATGATGTTTGATTATCATTATCTGTTCTTGAAAACACAAGAATATGGGAAAGCCCAATGGTATTTGGGAGTAATTTAGGAATTTTATGAGTTTGATTAATGTGGGTTGTTGAAAGCTTTCTGTAAGATGGTATTTTGAGTTCAAAAAGATGACCAGAAAAGGCCGTCCTTGCCATACTTTGGAATCTTGTACTCTGCAGCTCAGCAATTGGAGGCCATTTTTACCATCCTCTGAAGTCCCTAGTCTAACGCCACAGGTCTCGGCATCATCAGCAGCAACGGCTGTCTCCTCTGATTCATCGTCAAAGCAGAAGTCTTTTGATCTTAATGGGTTGATGGAAATGTTAGGTGCCATGTCAGAAACCCAAATGCAAAGGGGTACTGGCTCTGCAAAGAAACAATGCTTATCTGATAGAGGATCTCACAAGAATCTCTGTGATTTTATTGATATGAGCAAATTAAGCTTATTGGAGGACGATGGGAGGAAGCCTTTGAGCAAGGCTCCGAGAAGAGAAGGAGACATCGAGAAAACAAATAGTTTTGATAGGCTTTCCCACCGATCGATACCCCCCATTTTATCCGCTCATACCGCTAGAAAACGGAGGAGGAGAGGATCCTGTTCTGGGTCTGGTAAGAGTAGCGATAAAAGCCGAAATAGGATTCATGGTTCTGATCCACCCACAAGAGGCTTTTCTGCAACCTATGCTACTTGTTCAGATTTCCCCATTGCTGGAACTGATTCAAGTGGGGAGCTCTTTTACTATGGTGATGGCAACTGGGGGTCTGAGATGGTTGTTCCAATAAATGAAGTGAAAAATCCTCTGATTGCTTTTAAGAGGGAAGGTAGGGATATTGGAGGAGAGCACATTTTCTCTTGGCAGGGCATTGATATTCAAAGCAATGAATCTGGTTATGGGAGTGAGCCTGGGTATAGAGGTGATGAAGAACTTGGGTACGGTGAGGATGGGGCTGGTGACGAACTGGACGAGGAGGAGGACGATGTTGAGATCACCTGTTGGGGTAATTTATTTGTATATAATCCAGCCTTGGGGAATGATGCTCAATCAAAATTTGACATGTCAGAAGACGATGATCAACTCCTTTTTGAAGGTATGTACGTTTTGATCTGTTTACGTTCATTCATTATTTGCAATGAGTCGAAACTTTAGAGGAACAAAGAGATAAGGCCCACTTAAAACAATTATAATTCCTTTGGAGTTTGTGGCTTCTGTAGATCAACTTTGGCAAGCCACTACTTGCCCAAGTGTAAGAATTGTTGCTATAAGTAGGTATCTATGTTATGATTTGTTGGCATTATATAAACCATTGCTCTTCATTCATGTTAGAAGAACAGACTGTCTCCTTTCATTTGAAGCAACCCTTCTTTGCATGTCAAATATGTCCTCTGACAGGCATTCGATTATGTCAAAGTCCATATCCTGATCACTCTCTTTCTGTAAATTCAGACACCTAAGCACAGATAAATTAAGACGGGCAGGTCTTTTGTTTAAAGGGCTTTTCAATCTACAATTTGTCTTTGAAAAACCAATAGTACTCTTTGAATTTGCGAGAACTGGGTGAACAAAGTAATAAATTGAAAGGCTTATTGACATGCCCTCCTTTTATTGAACTATGCTCTTCATGTTGTAGCCCTTATGTGGTTAGGAAAATGCCCTCCAATAGGCACACATGTTCGATTTTTATCTTTCAATCACATAACCTGCAGAGGGTCTGTTGAGAAAATTGTCAAATATCCAGCTTTCTAGTTGATGTTGACATTGGGAACCATATTGTGTAATGTGCGTGTCAATTTCATGTCAGTTATGACTGCCTTTGGAGTATCAGGCCAAACTTTCTTATTGCACTTCTCCTTCCCATGAAATGGTATACTTCTAACTAGCAATTGCTGCTACTTTCTGTCTTATATGGACTAATGCTAGGCTTGGGTATAGTTAATCATCTCATAATTTTGTTTGCAGATCACATGCAGCTAGTTGGTAAAAGTGCTTCACAAGACCAGAGGGTGCATCACAGATTCCGGCGGAGGAGGCAGGACTGGAGAATGGAGTCCCATGGGAGCAGACATTCTTTGGTGTCTCGGAATGGTTGAGTGGGTTTTGCAGCATGCACATGGAAAATTGGTGAATTCCAATTCTGAGGTGTGTACTGAATATATTCTGAACTGGTTTGGAAGTAGCATAATAATGGGCTTCTGATAAAACTAGAATATCATGTAGCTAATCAAGATTGTAATTTATGTGGAACTTTTGGTTATGAAGTTCCCATGTATTGTGATGCCCTGTTTTTTCTTTTTGCTGTAAAGGATTTTCTAACTAGATATAAATATTTATTAGTCTAGGGCATTTGTGACGCTTGTAGTCAAGATTGATAAGGCGAGTTCTGATTCTATTTCAATCACATAAAAATCTTATGCAATCTACTTCTTTCCAGCAGGTTCAACTGGGAGATAAATGTGTGGTAGAATATAAAGTAATAGGTGTATCGAACACTGTGGAGACATAATTCTAGCAAATGTGAATGTGCCTCTCGGGACTTAAAACTCTGCATATGTGAGTAAGTTATGGTGGTGGAATGTATGTTAAAGGACTTCATAGTGACTTGAAGAAATGCTGGCAAGTGAAGTTACTGGATTGGACATAGACCGGTAATCATGGCGTTTTAGACTTGCATATTCGCATGTCAGTACAGCCTTCTTAATGGATGTTCATTTTTAATGCTGATTATAATCTAGGCTCTAGCCTATCAGATGGCCTGTCTATTGTTCAGAGAAAGGACAAACTTTGAGCACTCATAATCAGCAACAAGTCCATCCAAATATTTGTATCTCTGGTCCAATTATTTGTACCTCTAGATTGTGATTGAGCATTATATACCTCTAGGTCATTATTGAATGCTTTCTCTGATATAATCGATAGACAAATCTATGCCTGGGATTATATGCAGGCTACTGCATTCCTATGCCTGCAAGCCTTGTTTGGAGAGTTAGTTTCTCATTTTAGTTGCAGGCGTACATTATTCAGACAATTCAGCAAAGGAGCTAAATTAAGATTGTCCATACCCTGTCTAAATGCTACTTTGCACATGTAGTTGTATGAAGTTATACATGAAATAGCATTTTGTCTTTTAAATTGTGACTTTTTAGTACTTGTTAAGCTTTATGTCAAGTCATAACAAATTTGAGTTGGATGGCAAAATTGCGAATCTTCAAGTAGCTCTTGATCTACTTTAAGGAGTTTATAAATCTTATTAGAGCTCCTTTAAAGAATATTGTTGAAGGTCTTTCACCCAAATAGATTGGCAGATGTGAAGTGGCCAAACTAGTGGTAAAACAAGGTTATCTTTGCATTTATGATTTATTTAAGTTGGCTTCTTTCTTAGCACAATGGAAATGTAGCAAAGATTAATATCCACTGGGATTCATGATTTCATGAATAAATAATCCCAATGTGGATGTCTTTTATTGCAAAGTGTTTTTTTTATAGCCAAGAAGATTTTTGATTAAAAAAATTCTTCTAAGATTTCAAGTTTCAACAATAAAAGTTACAACATGTTGCTTTTTACTTGATCCTAACACATCATTTGGATTAATAATTAGATGCTCCTCCCATTTGTTATCTACAGAGTATAAAAAATTCTTCAGAAAATTTGCATGTTTTCTAGTATTTAATGATAAGTAATATATTGTTGTACTTCTCAAATATGAATTCTAACAGGATTCGTGAGCTTGTAGCAAAAAGAAGAAGTCCATAATAGAGTTTGCTGAACCTTAGCAACACTAATAAGTCAAAAACATAAAGTTTAGGCCCACAATGGAGCTCTCAAATATGAATTCTAACAGGATTCGTGAGCTTGTAGCAAAAAGAAGAAGTCCATAATAGAGTTTGCTGAACCTTAGCAACACTAATAAGTCAAAAACATAAAGTTTAGGCCCACAATGGAGCTCTCAACTTGCAAAATAGATTGCATAGCAGAGTTGCAAGACTGATCAACACTAACAGAACCCGTAGGCCCCTCGACAAATTATGTAGGCATACATCAGAACCTGTAGGCTTGGAATGGTGCCCAGTAGTAATTATAAGGTCCTGTAAGTACTCAATAAAGTATACATTTGCAACAGAGCCCACTAGCTTGCTAAAGAGTTTGTTGGACTGCTATTAGACCTTGAAGGAAAGATGCCTTCCCAAGCATGTGCATTCATTCAAAATGTCTTTCTTCTGAGGCATTGTGCCACCAGAATCTAGGCTATCCTATGCAACTTTCCCTTGCCTATACCTTTCATTGCTCCAAATTCTCCTAGCTAATATTACATGGTTTATAACTTTATAGTCACTATGGGCTATATTTGCCTTTATTAATTTCTGTGACTCGTAATAATTGATTGCGCCGAAGAATTTACCCTTTACCCAACCTTATTACGTGTATCTCATGGCAGTTGGACTGCCATATTTTCCAATTTGTTAGCAGGTTTTTTTACATCCATTTTTTACATGTATGAAATTGACATCTCCAATATCCCCTTTAGTGCTGTTATCTCTTCAATCTTGGCTTTAAGAGTCTAGTAACTTTCAAATTTAGAATTTTTGGAGTGCATTAGGTTGATGAGAAGTTCAAGTCCCTTTTGGTTGTACTGTAGTTATTCCCTAGTTTAATAGCCAATTTTACAGTTGTGATTATGGCTAACTTTCAAATTTAGAATTTTTGGAGTGCATTAGGTTGATGAGAAGTTCAAGTCCCTTTTGGTTGTACTGTAGTTATTCCCTAGTTTAATAGCCAACTTTACAGTTGTGATTATGGCTAACTATCAAATTTAGAATTTTTGGAGTGCATTAGGTTGATGAGAAGTTCAAGTCCCTTTTGGTTGTACTGTAGTTATTCCCTAGTTTAATAGCCAACTTTACAGTTGTGATTATGGCTTTTGGTCTCTCTTTGAGGAGTACTCATTCCATGAGTCTTCCTAGAAATTGTATTGTTCCCCATTCGCGACTTCTGAGAATGTTTGATAATTGGGCAAGTCTTTTCTTGGGATCTTATTATTTCAAATACTAGTTCCTTTAGAAATTGAGGTACTCAGTTGTTGTCTTCTAGTTGTACCACTGGGGCATTTTTTGTTTTAATAAATTGTGCCCAAAGTTGATTCTACTTGCTATATAATATTAGAAAATCTGAGTTCGTAGAGTGGCACTTACAATGATTTACTTCCTTAGCCTTAGTGATCTCATTTATTTTGGTTTACAAACCTTCTACCATGCTAGTAAGTGCCATTTCCTTCCATCGCTCACATTTTCACATATTAGGTACTCTAGATCTTTTTAAGTTCTCCATATATTCTATAAGTGCTACTATAGTTCACTAGAATAAATTGGCATGGCCTATAAGATTGATTTTTCAAGCTTCAATCTTTCTACGAATGCTAGTTGCCAATATGTCCAAGCTTTTATGATTTAACCTTGTTTGACTTTTTTAAAAATTGCTTTCTAGTTTGCTGTTGTGTGCTTCTTTTCTGCTAGTGGTGCTCCTTAACAGTTAGTAGGCAACCCATTATTGTGAAAATCTAACACTCGACAAATTCTTACTTGATTCCTAATATGTGTATTGAAAAATATTGTTTTTTCATTATTTAACTCTTCCTTGTTGGTTGGAAGGTATTTACCAGTGTTTTTTGATATGCTTGCATCCGTAGTTGATGATTTACCAACCAAAAGAGTTTCACCCACAAATTGGGGGCAAGGGAGGTCACTCTCAAAGTGATTTAGATCTTGTGAAGCTTGCCTTGCCAACTAGCTCTTGTTAGTCTCCTAGAGCTTCTACAAGAAGGATGAAATAATATGGTAACAACAAAAATCCCTTTCTCAATGCTATGGAGGCTTTAAACATGTTTGTTATGGATTCAGTCATGAATTTCATGAAAGAGGTTGAGGAGAAGTTATTTTTAACCCATTGTTACCATTCTTCTTTCCAAAAGGCCTGAAGCACTTTATGTAGAAATTTGCATACTACCTTATCATATTCTTTGGTCATAGTCAATTTCATCAATATACCATTTGTATTCCTCATTGATAGTGTATGCTAATATGTATAATTTATTAAGCAATCATGATAAAGCTTGGTCTCTTTCACCTCGACAGATCCTCCTTACTCCAATATGTTTGAGATTGATTAGGACCTTGGTTGGGCTTTGCTACCAAAATGATGAACATGATATCAAGTGTGAACTCTAATAATGGACATATGGGTAAATTTGAGTTATTTCGCAAGGCTAGTTGATGATATGAGGATTGATACTAAAGATTGAACTCTGATAACAAATGTGTAGTTAGATTTGATCTATTTCACAACACTAGATGACACTGAAGTCTAGGGATCAATCCAGGTTGTTGGATCAAGTCACAATTGTATATTTGTGCATCCTTGTAGATTTTTCACCACAACAACAATAGATTTAGATAGGATCATATGTAGAGAAAAATTGAAAAACTATATATAGGGTTTACTATTGATACAATAGATTGTACCATTGCTAACATAATTTCCCTCAACTACTTAGGCCACTTAAAGGAACATTAAGATTTACAGGGTAGAAATTATAATTTTGACTTATCTAATTGGATTCCAAAACTCTCATTTGCTAACATTATTTTTGAATTGGAAATTTTGATTCCACTTGAGTATGTTATAGAAAATCTTTGATTTTCTTCTCTCTATAATCTATGCCCCCATTGGGGCAAGGTTTTATTACAATGAAGTTGTTAATCAGTTAGAACTAATTTCAATTATAGAGAATTAAAATTTATTTTGATTACATGTCACTATTTTTTTAACAATGTTCAAAATTTACACTCACCATTATCAAGATGGTTAAGTTACTCATTGATTGAAGGCTTTACGATTGATTTGAGTCAACTAGTTTGGTAAATGTTGACTTCATAGAATTGATGTTGATTGTGAATCATTTAGTCGAATCAAAGTTGACAAATGTTTGGTTGACAACTAACAACCCCTAACGATTCCTGTCTTTTTCTCCTGAGGAGAGGCGTGGCCACCTTAGAGATGGCTAGTGGAATGGATGAAATGGAATGGATGAAACCTTAGGCGGTGGTGCACCTTGTCATGCCAACCACATGTCTAGTTCTATTAACACTCCCTTTTCTTTAGACCTCTCTACCAACTCGATGGAGGGCCTTGATAGCCAGACCTTGTTGAGACAAATGGCAAGGTGTCAACCATTGAGAATGTAAAGGTTTCGGTGTGAAACAACCCATGATCCATGGGGCATTGCCTCAATACTTTGGAAACTATCACAGATGCGCAATATCAAGGGAACATTTCACTACGTGTGCTTGATTCTACAATAAAAGATTAACCTTAACAAAAACCATGTCAAGCTAGGAAAATGAACTATATGCTTCTTGCTTTTGAATAAAATATGATTTTGAGTCTCCTAGAGATGGAATAAAATTATATGCAAAGCACTAGAGAAGTCATTCCTCCACAACCGTTTGTCACCCAAAAGCACAACCTTCCATTTTAATTGGAATTGAGCATATGGGCTACACGAGCTATCAATCCATTTCCATGCAACCTCAAATTTATGACAACCAAAAGATATACATAAATGTTGTAGTGCGTACATAGAATGCAAACTTATGCTGGGCTAGGCAAAAATAGTGAAGGTGCCAGTGGCCTGCAGCCAATCCCCTTGAATCAATGATTGAGCCCTGTTACCCACATTTTTCTCCAAGACAAAAATGGCGTGATCAAAGAATCTTGAGGAAATTTGCAGCACAGATGTCTAACAAGCTCCTTCCTGATTTGGCAGCTCAAGATTTGCATGTTTTTTCCCTAGTTCTTGACCTTATTGAAACTATAATCTGTTCAGACTGGAAGAGAAATCAAGGGAGACATTTGATATGGATCCAGATCCTTTGAATGAATTGGTAGGACACATATGGTTTTACAAAGTCTGGTTGCTACTATCTCAAGTCCCCATCTATACTTCTTAACATTCTCATGGCACAGACAGCTGAAGGAGGTAATTGTATTAGCATGTTCAACGCCTGTTGAGGGGCATCCAGAACAAATAAAAGTAACAACTGGTGAAAGGAGAAGATCATATTTCATGGAAGTGGCCTTGATGTGATCACCAAATGTCAAGCAGAACATCGTTACTTTAGGTTCTTTTGAAAGGTGTCTATTCTGCTTGATTGTTTCTTCATTAGCACCAATTATATTAATGGAAGACAGTAAGGATACATCATGCCCTTCCTTGGAGACAGTTTTGGGGACTAATATGGAATATTGCATTCTGAATCACAACTCTCAAATAATTACATAAGATCACAGAAATACTGTAATTATTAGAGTGGTAGGGTCTATTAGGTGTATCTAGTAATATCTTTATTGGTGCTTAATGAAAGGAAGCTTGAAGATCATAATCTTTTCATATGCAGGACCAGCATTCACATGAAAAGGGCTGCCTTTTGTTTACATTTGGAGAAGCCTATAGCAGCATCACCATCTGTTGAATTTCCACAAAATTCTGTAACTGCTTGAACGAACAATCTGAAACTAATGGCAGCTACAAACTGAAACCAAAAATTCTTTTCACCAAGACACAGAATTTCTCAACACGCATAATTAAACACAATTATTATTATAGGGAAACCCAAATGGGAAAACCCTCTTCTTTGCTGTAGTATTTTTATTAATAAACTTGAGCAATTGAATCTCTTACGGCAATCTGAGAACAAACTTGTTCTCTGCTGTACTAGCTTAAACTCCCTGCAAAACACTTGATTCCAGTTCCTGAACCTTGTGCACCAGTAGCCCTATTTCCTAGCACACTAGGGCCTAACTCTGTGCGCACAAAAACTCCTATTTTGTAGTGCGGCAGGTCCCTATTTCTGTGCGCACCAGATCTCTTATTGTATAGGACGCAGCTCCTAAATCTGTGCGCAAATCTGCTCAAGCAAACCAATGCATTCTTGCTCCTCAAGGCTATGCACACCACTGCAAAGAGCTCGCTCTCTCACTAACTTGTGAGGCTTGCTTTGTCTCACAACCTTGTGCACAAAATAATGATGAATACATGTGCCTTCGTCCTCCTTTTATTGATTCGATTGATGCTATATCTGGCGAGTACAAATTTAGAACAAGAGTTGAGATTGACTTGTTAACTAAGTCGAACTGCTAGTTAAACTTGTCCTTGCTTCAATGAAGAGTGAAGCTCCCAATTTCATTCTCTTCCCAACTTGAACTGCCACTCAATCTGTAGTCAAACTGAAGGAAGGATCCTCATAACTGGTCTTCCAACACTACGCATGAATTTACCATCTCCGTGAACTCGTCCATGGGCAAAGGAAAGACAAACTCTGTCTTTCTGGCCAAGGTATGAGCCAGAAAAGACCACCTCTCGCTACACTTTTCAACGCTATCAGCAGAAATAAATCAGCTTGTAACAGCAGTGTTAATAGCGGATATTGACATGTATGTGTGGCTGTTGAGAGAAAGGCTACATCCCATTTATTTCCATGACTGTCGATTGCAAATGGCATATATATATATATATTTCTCCTAGAAATACACAACCAGCAGATGAAGCATGGTGTGAATTCAGAGGGCTGAACAGGGGTTTGCAGAAGCAGTTGCATGAGCAGTTGCATGAGCAGAACAATGTGTCCCAGGGCTGTTCCAGTGGCTTCAACAACTGGATATATGTTTGAAGAGGTCTATACTTCACTAGACTTGTGAGAAACAGTCATAAATACCTGTGAGGACTAGATTACTTGAATCTTTACATGTGATGGAGATGGTTGAAGCTGACTTGTCCACTTTGGGATCCATGTATGCTAGGAGAAACGGGTTGCTTGCATATTTATGAACTCGGTCATGTCTTGAATACCTTATTCTTTGCCTTGAAAGTGAAGGTTCTTGTGTAGGAGTGTGGCTTGCTTGATTAATAAATTTTATTTGCCATTTGGTGACCCTTTGAAAGATGGACTGCCCAATTTAAAACACCACTCTTCTTTTGGAGAGCCTTTGAAGGATAAGTAGGCAGATTGGAGGATCACTTACCCTTATTGGAGATTAATTGCCGCCTTTGTGGAAGACAAGGACCATGTTGGAGAGGTCCACTTGCTGATTTGTGGGACTGTACTGCCCAATTTGGTGTCTCCTTGGGTGATGCTATTGAAGTGTGAGCTTGTGTGCCCACCTTGGAGGGCTTCATGGCAGGTTTGAAGACTTATGGAAGGATCCATGCACGTTGAAGGGCCTTTGGATGCTGTACTCTGTACCAAAATCCCCTCTTTTCCCTTCACTTGTTGAAAAGGGTCAGGTTTGAGGGCTTATGCCCCTTTATCTTTGTCTGTGTGTCATGAGTGCACTTAAAATTTTGTAATTTAGATTAATTTATTATTGAAGAGGGGCTTTTGCCCCTCAGGCTAATGTTGGAGGATTTTAATATAAAAATTCAACATTTTGATGTGAGGGAAGTTGAGCACCTCCTCTATAACTAGAGGCGCACTCCCTCTTATTTTGGCATGGTTGGATTTGGAGGAGAAATCCCTTAGGAGTTTTGACATTTCTGCAATTTTTCTCTCTTATAATTTTGCTATGGATGGATAAGTTGAGTTACTTTTCTTGCCTGGAATTGGGATGTGATGTGATCTTTTTTCGTAAATGCCTATGATGGATCTTGGATGATAAATGGTGAAGTAAATTAGTTTCTTTGCTTTATCTTGGTATGTTCCATGGGATGAATATTCATGTGCTAAGTTAGTTTATTTGGCATTTACTTTTTCGTTTCTTGTTGAGCTAAACCCTTCTTCCAAGTATTTGAGGAATAGAGATGCCTTTTCTTTCCCTTAATTGTTTGAAATATTTGAGACCCTAGATTTTAAACCTTAGGGTAAGTTTGTTTATTTGCTCTAGCTTGCTTGAGATAGTCATCACTCCAAGGAAACCCTAGAATTGTTTGATTCCTTGACTCCATATTCCTCCATTACCCATTGTTTTCTATATATGGCCGGGAACCTATTTGAACCTATATTGGTTGATATTAACCTTTAGATTGAGCCATGTGAACTTTATAAATCTTGGAACTCTCAATCCCTAGCAATCTTATCCTAGGGAGAACCCCCTTTGAGTTGGAGGAGAGTTTGCTAGAAGTGAGAAGAGGTTGGTGAAGTGACAATGCTCCCCCCCTTTGAGGTGCAATGGGTTTAGCACTTGAGCTTTCAGACTTTATCTCGAGAAGTGCGAGATTTTGCTGTAAAAATCCCTAAAGGAAATATTCAAATAGCTCTAAGTTGGTATAGCAAAATATGAAGTTTAGATTGTAGTTTCTAGATCTTATTTAGTTTTGACTCTAACGATGAAGTTGAGTTGATCCAATTGTAATCATCAATCGTTTTATATTTGGTGAAAGGATTTTTGCACCCACCAGCCCTCTATTTCAATCAATTCTTCGATGGTTGGTCCCAAGCTTGAAGGCAAACAATTAGGAATAAGGTTTGGATTTTTTCAAAATAAATCTTATCAAAATTCCCTTGATTGAAAGGTTTTCTTAAGTTGATTGTACGGGAGCTAGCCTTCGAATTAAAAACAAAATATTTCTTGTAGGGATTTGATGCCTTTTCGAAGAAGTGAAGAATCAAAATCCATTGGTTTTAAGCAAGAGGCTTTCCTTCATCCAAAAGGATAGAAGACCACTATAGGGATTGTTCAATTCTTAAACAAGCCAACTTTAAAGCCTAAGGTCTCCCCTTTCTAGTGTAGGAAGGGTTTGATTGCTTCCCATGCTTTCCAGATATTCTTTACAACAAAAGCACTATCATCCTTGACTCGAGTAGGGGTGAGGAGAGTTTGAAAGTTCAAACATCGCACCCTTTTTGCCATAAGGGCCTTAAAATTAAAAACAATTGTGTAGAAGAAGCATCCAGGTGTCAACCCCCTCCAAAGATCTAGTAATCAATTTCTTACTAAGCAAGATCTTGCTTATGAATTTCAATAACCCTTAAGTCCTCTTAGTCCTTTGAAGTACAGCAAATGGTGAAAATCTCTCTTATCTTCATAGTTGACCAAGAGGAAAGCTCAAAGAAGCTTCTTGATATCAACATTCACAACAGTTGAAGGGACCCAATGTGAGGAGTAATAAACATGGGTGGTTGCTAACACCTTGGTACATATTTGATATTTGATAACTAATGCCAATGGACGAGTCAACCACTTGGTTGCCTTGTTTTTGGATCCTATTAACAATAAGTTGTCATAATTTCTTTAGGGAGAACTCAAAGGCAAATGAAATACCTAAAAATTTAAAGATTTGACTAGTTTGGATCTATGTCCAACTTGTTTTGGTAAGCCACTCTAGGAGGGGCTAGATTCTTTGGTGATAACATAGTTTTCTCTACTTGATGTTTGAACACTAGAGTAGACGTAGAGTGTTTAAGCATTCAATAATGGAATGAAGGGAGGTCTCATCTATTTGAATGGTAAAAGAGGAGTCATCGACAAAATGGCCGTTAGGCAATTGTATATCTTCTCACTTGGGTAGTGAAATGCCATAAATTTTACCAAGTCTCACCCTCCTTTGAAGAAGATAGCCCAAGAATTTGGTGATCATAACATATGATGCTTATGCTAAAGGGTAGCCTTAGTAGATATACATGGACAACCCAATCTTTGGAGATTTAATACCATTAATAGTGACACAATAGAAGGCCGCTGCAAACAAATTTTCTAGTTGAGATGAAAGGCCATTCCACCCTATCATAGGCCTTTTCAAAATCAATCTTCAAAAAATTGTGTTTGAGGCCAATGGTGTGAGCCCACTTCATGCCTTACAAGATTGCAACCATGTTGTCTAGTGGTGGGATCCACCCTATTTATGGATGTAGGTAGTCTTGAAAATCGGATGTTCTAGGTTGAAACAATTACTTATTCCCAAAAAGATTCTTTCTACTACAATATTAGTTAAGCAATTGTAGATAGAACATAAATCAAATTCACAATAGAAGACAACCAAGAAAAAAATGAAACACAAAGAATTTAGGTCCAATGACCAGGGCAAAACCCACAGGGGGAAGCCCAACCAAAATTTTCTTCTATTATATATCAATTGTTTAGTAGAGATACATAGTACAATGAGAGATCAAGAGAATGAGTAACTTTACCCAAATCTGAACAAACTGTAGCCTGAAGATCTCTAGACTCTAGTAGCAACAACAAATGCAAACACTGAGTCAACCTTCCCTTCAACTGAATCAACATTGAAACACTAAAGCAATGAATCAACCTTGGCTCACCAAGTTCTGCTCTTACTCCCCAAGTCTTTCTCTCTCACAACCTTCTTCAACTCTCTCCAACTCTCTCTCTCAAGTTTGAATTCTTCTTTCACTATCCACAAGTAGTAGTAGTCAAGTGAGAAGACATGAGACACATATATAGGAGGAGCAACGAATTCTTGTCATAAAGGAGGAGCAATATGCATGCCTTAGTAACTTATGCCACTAAGAGAGGAATGCATGCCTTAGTAACTTATGCCATTAAGAGAGGAACACATGCCTTAGTTAAGGAGAGTGTAACATATGCATTAAAGAGAGTGTAAGAGGAATCTTTTATGACATGCCTTTAATGAGTGTAAAAGGAATATGCCTCGTCTTTAATGAGGGCGTAAGAGAGAGTGTAACGTATCATTAAGAGAGAGAAAGAGTTATGTAGTGCCATGTGAGTCAATCAAGGAGAGAGGTGCGAAGTAGTTGAGGTGATGAAGGTAATGTGACTTGTAATTCTTTTTAATAATAATATCATAGTATCATAAATGATAATAATAATAATATTGATGATTAAGTCGAGATTGAACTATTAGGATTGATTATTGATAAGTTAAGAGATTTTCTTTCAACTATACTTGATTACCAATTGATGCAAGGTGATTTATAGTTTTTGGAAAGTCATACTTGAGATGTTAGACATGACTTTCTATTTTTAAAAAGTCACTCCAGAATTGTCAGAAATGAGATTTTATTTAAGGAAATTCATCCCTGAGCTATCAATTTTCAATACTCTCTAATAATAATAATATTGATGATTAAGTCTAGATTGAACTATTAGGATTGATTATTGATAAGTTAAGAGATTTTCTTTCAACTATACTTGATTACCAATTGATGCAAGGTGATTTATAATTTTTGGAAAGTCATACTTGAGATGTTAGACATGACTTTCTATTTTTAAAAAGTCACTCCAGAATTGTCAGAAATGAGATTTTATTTAAGGAAATTCATCCCTGAGCTATCAATTTTCAACACTCTCTAATAATAATAATATTGATGATTAAGTCGAGATTGAACTATTAGGATTGATTATTGATAAGTTAAGAGATTTTCTTTCAACTATACTTGATTACCAATTGATGCAAGGTGATTTATAATTTTTGGAAAGTCACACTTGAGATGTTAGACATGACTTTCTATTTTTAAAAAGTCACTCCAGAATTGTCAGAAATGAGATTTTATTTAAGGAAATTCATCCCTGAGCTATCAATTTTCAACACTCTCTAATAATAATAATATTGATGATTAAGTCGAGATTGAACTATTAGGATTGATTATTGATAAGTTAAGAGATTTTCTTTCAATTATACTTGATTACCAATTGATGCAAGGTGATTTATAATTTTTGGAAAGTCATACTTGAGATGTTAGACATGACTTTCTATTTTTAAAAAGTCACTCCAGAATTGTCAGAAATGAGATTTTATTTAAGGAAATTCATCCCTGAGCTATCAATTTTCAACACTCTCTCTCAGTTAGAGAAAAAATTCTTCTTGCAACAAAGATCTTTGCTTTCTATGCTTATCTCTGCTCTAGAATAATGATGTCTCAATCTAATGAAGAAGAATCGCCATAGGGGAGATTCATCTATCACCCTATATCTACTAATCTTCCTACCTTGACACAGACTGAGGGGGATTACCACTTGTCAACACATGACAAGGATCACACACAACCAAGATTTACCATAAGAGTCAAGTGGTAGAACTCCTGCATCCACAGACTTTGGGGGAGTTACCACTTGTCAACACATGACAAGGATCACACACAACCAAGCTTTACCACACCCATTGGCTAGATGGGTGGCAATCCCAACAAGCCCAACTTGTAGGTAGGATGCATTCTGGGGTATACTCTTGGAAAGTCCCAAACTTGATGGTAGGGGGGATTATCACTTGTCAACACATGATAAGGATCATGCACAATCTACATTTAAGAGTTCTCTCAACCCTAGGAGCTCTCCTGACTCCATTCCAAACTTATGAGCTCAAACAAGAGGGAAGAGCATAACTTAGTGTTCTTGATCATCCATGACTGCCCCCACTAGGAAGGGTCACATATGTCAGTCCAAGCTACTCTATGAATACCAAGAACTTCCCTTTCAGCAAAGGCTTGGTAAGTATGTTAGTTATCTGATCATTAGTTGCAATATGATGGAGTCTCACTACTCCTCTCTGCAACATATCCCAGATATAGTGATATTTAATTTCAATGTGCCTGGACTTGTCATGGAACACAAGATTTTCTGCAAGTCGAATCCCACTCCTAGTGTCACAATAAATTACTGTTGTATCGAGTACATGCTCAAACAACTCTCCAAAGAGCTTCCTTAGCGATACTGCCTCACAACTAGCGATGCTAGCAACATTGTACTTGACTGCAGTTGTGCTAAGGGCTACAAACTTTTGTTTTTTTGCTCATCCAATATATGATGGCAGATCCCAAGCTAAAGCAACATCTAAATGTGCTCATTCTATTAGCAAAGTTACCAACCCAATTTGCATCAAAGTACCCATGTAGTCTCACATCTTTGACAATATATCTTAATCCAAGATTGATGGTCCCATGTAGGTATCTCATCACATGCTTTGCAACAATCCAGTGTGCATGTGATGGTTTAATCATATATTGGCTTAGAGTATTGACCACAAAACATATGACTAGTTTAGTGTTCACTAATAACATCAATGCTCCAATCAGTTGTCGATACTCGAAGTATTTGTCAGATCAGGACCTGCAACTTCACCACATAACTTCTTGAAATTCATTTCCATTGGAGTATTCATGGAATTACATTCTGTCATACCAAATCTTTCATGTAGTTTGAAAACATATTTTCTTTGGGAAAGGAAAATCTCACTAGGTCTTTGCAATACTTCTAGGCCCAGAAAGTAGTGCATCAAATGAATATCTTTCATTTCAAACTTAGAAACTAATTTTCTCTTACACTGGAGGATAAGAGGTTCTCTACCTGTCAAGAATAAATCATCAACATATAGTACCAAAATCAAAGGCATACCTTGGACTATTTTAAAGTAGAGATTTGGATTAGCGTTGCTTTTGGTAAAACCAAGCTTCATCAAGAAACTATCAATGCGGGCATACCAAGCTCTCGGGGCTTGCTTCAATCCATAGAGAGCTTTCTTCAATCTACACAAATGAGTTTTTTGGTCATGTACTTCAAATCCTTGTGGTTGCTCCAGAAATACTTCTTCCTTGAGGAAGTCATGCGGAAAAGCAATTTTCACATCCATTTGGTGAAGACTCCATCCCTGGCTAGCAACTAAATCCACAATGGATCGAATGGTCGTATATCAAGCAACATGTGCAAAAATCTCATCATAGTCTATTCCCTCTTTTTGAGAGAAACCTCTAGCCACAAATCTAGCTTTATATTTTTCAACACTGCCATTTGCACCATGTTTAATTTTATACAACCTTTTAGAAGTCACAACAAACTTACCTTTAGGTCTTGGAACTACTTCCCATACATCATTATGTAAGATGACTCATATTCTTCGGCCATTGCATCTTTCCATACTTATCTTTCATTGCTTCTTCAAAAGTGCATGGTTCAGCTTGAATAATGTTGCTGATGGCTACAACATATCCATGGAACTGACATGGTTTCTTACTTTCTTGGAAGGTTCCTCTAGGGGCAACATGTCTATCATCATCTTGTAGAGTAGAGTGTCACAGAGTCATAATGGGCTCTTTCTAGTAGGAGGATCACATGGAGGACGATTCAAGGGATCCATGGGCTCTATGGGTTCATCGGCAAGATTAGGCTCAGGCTCATGATCTTCTTGAATTTCAAAGGCATCATCTTGTCTACCAAAATTAGCAGGAGGAATAGGAGTGTCTCTTGCCTTTCCAAGATCTGCATCTTCATCAAATGTTACATCTCTTCTAAACTTTATAGTTCTTTGACCATGTACACATGTTCTATAAGCTTTAGAATTTTCACAATAACCAACAAACATACCTTTCTTACCTGAAGCTTCCAGCCTGTTCCTCTTTTCCTTTGGCACATGAAAGTAGATAGGGCAACCAAAAATCCTCAAGTGCCCAACCTTCGGGTTTTCACCAGTGAAGACTTCTTCAGGAGTCTTGTTGTTTAAGGCTTGGTGTAGAGCAGTGTAGCATGACTCTTATAAGACCCGCGAATCTTGACGGGTTTTATAGCGAGACGAGTCACTCACATAGAACCTGCAGTTTCTACTTGTACCTGCCAAAACCCGTATAAAACTTGGCTACCCGCATTCAACTTGTGAAGACCCTCATAGGACCCACATAAGACCTGTGGAGACCCTCAAAATTCATTTTTATTTTTTGTGCTTAAAATTTACTATATTTTATTTTATTTATTTATTTTTTGTATTTTTACCGAGTCTTATATGAGTCTTATATGGGCCGTTCCTGAGTCTTATATGGGTTGTCGAGTCAATAGCCACACGAGTCTTATACGAGTACGAGTCGTGCAACTTTGTTGTGGAGATCTATTTTGGACATAGACAACAATGTTAGTAGCTTCTCCCCATAGAAACTTTGGTAGCTTTTGGTCATGCAAGATAGCTTTGACTACTTCCGTGATAGTTTTGCTCTTTCTGTAAGCCACACCATTTTGTTCTGGGTTATATGGTATAGTGGTCCTTTTCCTGATTCCAACTTTTTTGCAAAAGTCAATGAAATCATTTGAAGTGCTCTCCTCCATTGTCAGATCCGAAGATTTTGATTTGCTTTCCAGTTTGTTTTTCTACTAGAGCTTTGAAGTCTTTGAACATGTTAAATGCTTGACTTTTGTTTTTCAAAAAGAAAATCCATGTCTTGTGAGAAAAATTATCCACAAAGATTATATAATACAAGTAGCTACCAAGAGAAGTTACAGGCATAGGTCCACATAAATTAGAATGTATAAGATGAAGTACCTAACTAGTTTTGCTTTTGCTTGAAGAGAGTGGTCCCTTTACTTACTTTCCACTTGTACACCCTTGGCAAACCCCATCATGATCCACTCTAATCTCGGGCATTCTGGAAACTACCATCTCTCATGTGAGACAATGCTTTATAGTGCAAATGAGCGAACCTTCGGTGCCAAAGTTCACATTGATGATTGCTATCATGAATCGACGTATGGATTGGTCTTCCATTGACTTTATAAAGACCCGCAAATCTCGATCCCAAAGTGAAGGCATCTCTCATGCTAGATCTCATTGGCCAAGTGAGAACTTTTCCATTTAAGAAAATAACTTTTATTTGTTTGTCTTCTTAGGCAAATATAGATACATGATTCTTTTTCAAACCAGGTACATGCAAAGCGTCTTGAAGAGATATAGTTTTACCTTGATCCAAATGAAAAGAAACATAACGAGATCCCTTTATAGGATATGTAGAGTTATCTCCAAGAATGATTTTCAGATTCGTCTCCCTCTGAACCAGATTTGAGAGAACTTCTTTATAATCAGTAAAGTGTCTTGAAGCACCACTTGGGTTCCTTGAACTCTTGGAAGAATGATAGCTTTCTTTATGAACAAAAAGAGCTTCTCTTCTTCTTCTTCTATAATCAGATCTAAAATTGTTGCTATGATTGTTGTAGTTGGATCTTGGTGCTCTTTTATTTTCTAGACAATCACGAGCATAGTGGCCATGCTTATGGAAATTGTAGCATTGAACTTTTGATAAGTCCTTGTTCCATTTATAGGAACTGCTGGATCTAGGAGCAGGCTTTCTTAAAAAGTGATGACCTCTTTTTCCTTTCTGCTTCTTGCCTTGGACAACAAAGGTAGTAGGTTCTCCCTCTTCATGCTTGGGAATTCTTCCTCTGGAAATCATTCTGGCCTCTTCTTGACTGCACTTTCCCAAGAACTCATCAAATGTGGAAAACTTATCATTGTTGCTAATGGTACTAATAAAAGTTTCCCAAGTTAGAGAAAGACCTCCAAGCACAATCAACACCAACACTTTATCAGATACAATTTCACCAACAGTTGACAACTGATCCTTGATTTTTGATATCCTCATGAAGTATGCTTGAATGGTATCTCCTTTGTTCATCTTAATGTCTTTGAGTTGATTCTTCAAAGCAAGGATTTGACTCAAGTTGTTTACTTGATACGTTCCAATCAACTTGTCATACATTTCTGTAGATTTCTTCAACTTGGAGACATAGGTGAGGAGATGGTCTCCAAGAGAATCAAGGATAATCTTCTTAGCCTTGACTTCTCCCTTCTTGAATTTGGCCTTGACAACAACATTCAAGTTTACTGGTGGTTCTGCTATCTCACCTTCCACATATTCCAGTACGTCATGTTCTTCAAGAGTAATATCCAATCTTGCCTTCCATGTGTTGAAGAATCCAGGGCATGCATAATTGCATTGATTCTTTGTTACATGATAACAATTTGTGAAGTGTTAATGCAACTTTATCTTAGCTTGATTGTTTACTTCATTATTAGCATGTGTAAGTTAAATTCATCAAACTGCTATCAAGCAAAAGAGACAAGAACACAAATGGTTGGCTATCTGCCAGGGCCAAAACCTCTCCCTCTTGGAGAGGAAAACCCATGCGAAAATTCTTCTTATAGAGATTCCATTGACGAATACCAAGACCATGACCCTTGACACACTTTGCCTCTCGAAGACCAAGTCATCAATCCTCATCATGTCAATGCTGAGATTATTATATTCGCTGCACCACAAAGATCATCACCATCATGTTCTGCAATACCATGACCTTCATTACTGTTGCAACACCATGGTCTTCGTCACTGCTGCAATACCATGATCTTCATCACTGCAGCAACATCATGATCTTCATTACTGATGCAACTTATCTGAGATCATTCTCGTTGCTTCTTCACTGAGACCATAATTGCTATATCAACATAGAAGTCACCATTGTTGCACCATAGAGTTCTTCACAACGGTATCACCAAGATCTATTGTATCTCTTCTGTCTCTCGCTGAACTGAGATAATTGTTGTACCTTGACACCATGAGATCACAGAAATACAAGATCATGATCCATATTTATTATGATTACAGTTTTGCCAGGATCTAGACTATGATTTTTTTCACTGCTCCTTGTAGCACATCAAGACTGCATTATGTTAGATCTGAATACTGTAATAACTAGTGAGATTGTATGTCTCCCATAACAGGTATGCTGAGGATCTCTTGATCATCACCGAAACCCATTACATCATCAGAGTTATGGAAAGACTATAGTATATATATGATTGAGACAACATTTAACATAATCTTTATCGGGCCGAGAGAGTAGTTCTATTACTGCTGTTCACTGTCTAGTCTTCTACAGGAGTACCACCAAGATCTACGTATGCCATGACTGTTCCTCTATGACGCGGGGTCAATCATCACTATAATGCCAAGATTGCACTACATAGACATGCCGAGAGATCCAAAACCCAAACGAATGCTGCGTCCTTACACGAGGCCATGGCTGCAACTAAAACCCAAAACATGGTGCAATCAATACCCTACTGCGACTTTTTGACCTTGACTACAGCTCCATCAACCTTGACTGTGGCTCCCTTATGCGAAGATTTCACAGGTATATGCGAATTCTTTCTTGGGTAATTGTGTTGACCCTTTATGGGTATTTATAATTCTTACCCCATATATGCAAGCCGACATGAACTTCTGAACCGACGTGTCTATTGCTTCAAGTCGACATGACATGTTTATATATTAAATCACTTATTTGGAGCCGACATGAAGTATTTTGCTTGTAGATTTAGATAGGGTGATCTTGAGGCATTGATCTTGGTCTTGGAGGGTTGTTAGACATCTTTGAAGACTCTCTTTGACATTTAAATAAATCCTAAAGACATCAAGAAGAAGTCTTTTACATAGAGACACTTCTTGCTCATGAAACCCATGTAGCAAGATTACAAAAATAAATTATTTCCTTTTATTACATCAAATACAAAGATCATGTCATTATGAAGACCGAACCTAGTTACACTTTTTTCAACACTACCTCTTAACTAGGGAGGTATTCATAATGGTACTTGGTCATTCTCAATCTGAAGAATTTCTCATAAAAAGAATCGGATTTGCAATCCATCTGTTATAGCATTATTTCAACCAACATTGTTTCCATTTAGCAAGGCCTTGACTAACAACTCTATCTCTCACTTAGACCAGAGCACATAATGTTGGCGAGACCAATGAATGATAGACACCCATCATCATTGTCTCTCTTAGGGTCATACCCACCCGGGTGTTCTCCGAGTATGCCCTACTAGGACTATTCTCATCTTGGGTTCCCAACCCTCAAGAATATCGGTCCTCTTGCCCACTCTTGTCTTGGATGCCCTCCCACATCCTTAAAGAGTGTCGGATGCCAGATGATTACACAATCCTCCATTTTTTCTTCTAAACTGAAGACAAGAATTTCGTGTCTAACTCTCCCTCTTAATCAGGGACGAGTTCCAAGTTTCTCTTTACTTATAAACTTGCTCGAGTTCCGTTGCTCATAGAAACTTCCCAGAGCTCCCTCTTACCCAGGGACTGTATCATCAGTGCTTTATAGGGTTTTCTAGTTGACTGACGATCCAAGACTTCGATGTCATCAATTTATTCACATGTAGGGTTCAACCATCCATCACTTTCCTCCGTCATGTCATTCCTTCGTTCTCGGAAAGTATCCTCCTTGGCTTTACATCTGGGGTTTCCTTCATAAGCTCATTTGTTTTCACTTTTCTTCAATAGTGATTGCTCTGGATCACAAGGTACATAGTTGTGACATCCTTCACAACTCTCCTTTCCTTGGTCTTGCACACTTACCCAGAATTTTCCAAGAGGTCAGACCAGTGTTACTTGGGAGAGGGAGCGAAAGCGGGGAGCGGTAGCGAAAACGGGAGCGGGAGCGACATTTTCAAAAGCTCCCAGTTTGGAAGTGAATCCCAGAGCGATTTTTTAAAT
>APFE031747980.1:63296-95530 GCA_000404065.3 Pinus taeda
ATCCGGGGGGGGGGAGGGCGCTCCCCTGCAACACTGGATTAGACACCAAAAACAAAATATATTACCTTTTGGTGATGGCCTTCTTCCAACGACATCTTCTCGTAGGTATCAATCATCCTGCATACATGTTGACACATCTCCCAATGATATCTGTTGTCAACGGTCCTCATCCTTTTAGACTTTCATCAGAGTCTTCACATCTTTTCGGGAGATTTCCTGGTCAAGTCTTCCTGATCTTTTGGATGTTGATTGCCTTCATCAAGGTTGCATACTTCACGATCTCGTCCATCCTCATATCTTTCATTCCCAGGAGCTCTCATAGTTCTTCAATGGTCATCCACTACCTCATGCTACATTATGAGGACATATTATGTTGATTTCATCTAGTCTGACTTATGTCTTTTTGCATCCTTTCAGAGGTGGAGATCTATTCCTGCTTGATCCATTTTTTCTGCAGGCACATATCATGACATTACAATATCAAATGCAAATACAAATACAATCATACATACCTCATTTTCCTTCAGGTATCTTCTTGCAGCTTCCTTGATTGAAAAGATCTTCAATCCCTTGGTCTGCTTTATTCTTCATGTCATTGAACCACCACCTCATGAGTTCCAAGAGTTGGAATTTCTGACGAGACATTTGTTGCCTTCCTAGACTCGAAGATCCTCCGCTAAGATCTCTATCAGAGATCCTTCAAGATCTAGTATATCCCCTTCTGGCAAATGTTTCCGTTGACCTGAATGACTTTTTTCTTTCTGTCAATGTACAACGAGATTCCCAAGAGCTATGTTCTTCTTGATTCCATACGATCTCTTGCTTCCATGATGCCATGATGCATCTTCTTACTCTGTTCATATCTGTAGGGACTTCTGATAGGATCCTTTTGAGAGGGATACCCTCTTTCCCTTGATCCTTTTCTCAGCTTCCTCCATCCTTCTAGCGATATGAGTTCCTTTTCCATAATACTATTCTGTCTTGTCGGCCTTCCTTTACTTATTAACACTTATTTGTGTCCTATCAACTTGCCTTTCTCTATTGCTTCATAGAGATCACAGACTGTTGATTGAGGTAACCTTCTTGTTCATGGACATCTGTTACCTTGCTTATCAATATCAATATCAATGATCATCATTTTTCCCAGATCTCGTAACTGAGATCTCATGAAGATGTTTCTTCATTCCTTGGCATCTACTACTCTTTATTTCAGAGAGTATATCCTTTTATATCTCCTTTCTTATTTCATAGAACCTTAAGAGTTCTTATAACTTCAAGGGAGACCTTGATGTACTGACTTCACTCCATGAGGATATTGTCAATCATACTGCAAGAACTTTTGATGACTTCTCTAACCCATAGATCTTCTTGCACTAATGAAGTCAATAAACCAACAACTTGATTATAGAATAAAAGATACTTGATACGTGAAGACAAGATCTTCACCTTGATCATGTTGGCTATTTTTGACGCTGATATATTGATGCTTCCTCCGGATAGGATCCTTGTTGTAGATCGCTGTAAATGTGGACTGTTTCTTGGACCTTGATCTTCTACAAGATCTTGTTGTTATAGGTTGTCTCCTTGATCAACCATCCTTTTGATTTCCATACTGCTATTGTAGATTGACACTTTGATCTAGGGTTTGATCAAGGCATAGCTTTTTAGTTTGTTGTGCTTGCATGTCCCTTTTTTTGCCCTTCCTTGATTGCTGAACCAACCTCTTGATACCATGTTGAAGAATCTAGGGCATGCGTAATTACATTGATTCTTCGTTACATGATAACAATTTGTGAAGTGTTAATGCAACTTTATCTTAGCTTGATTGTTTACTTCATTATTAGCATCTGTAAGTTAAATTCATCAGACTGCTATCAAACAAAAGAGACAGGAACACAAATGGTTGGCTATTTGCCAGAGCCAAAACCTCTCCCTCTTGGAGGGGAAAACCCATGCAAAAATTCTTCTTTTAGAGATTCCATTGATGAATACCAAGACCATGACCCTTGACACACTCTGCCTCTCCAAGACCATGTCATCAATCCTCTTCGTGTCAATGCTGAGATTATTATATTCGTTGCACCACAGAGATCATCACCATCATGTTTTGCAATACCATGACCAACATTACTGCTGTAATACCATGGTCTTCATCACTGCTGCAATATGATGATCTTCATCACTGCAGCAACACCATGATCTTCATTACTGCTGCAACTTATCTGAGATCATTCTTGTTGCTTCTTCATTGAGACCATAGTTGCTATATCAGCATAGAAGTCACCATTGCTACACCACAGAGTTCTTCACAACAATATCACCGAGATCTATTATATCTCTTCTATTTCTTGTTGAACTAAGGTCATTGATGTACCTTGACACCATGAGATCACATAAATACAAGATCATCATCCATATTTATTATGATTACAATTCTGCCAGGATCTAGACTATGATTTTTGTCACTGCTCCTTGTAGCACATCAAGGCTGCATTACGTTAGATCTAAATATTATAATAACTAGTGAGACTGTATGTCTCCCATAACTGGTATGCCGAGGATCTCTTGATCATCACCGAAACCCATTACATCATCAGAGTTATGGAAAGACTAATATATATATGATTGAGACAACATCTAACATAATCTTGATTGGGCTGAGAGATTAGTTCTGTTACTGTTGTTCACTGTCTAGTCTTCTACAGGAGTACCACCAAGACCGACGTATGCCATGACTATTCCTCTATCATGCAGGATCAATCATCATTGTATTGCCGAGATTTCACTACATAGACATGTCGAGAGTGTCCAGAACCCAAACGATTGTTGCGTCCTTACACAAGGCCATGACTGCAACTAAAACCCAAAGTATGGTGCAGTCAATACCCTACTGCGGCTCCATCAACCTTGACTGCGGCTCCCTTATGCGAAGATTTCAGAGGTATATGTGGATTCTTTCTTGTGTAATTGCGCTGACCCTTTATGGGTATTTATAGTGCTTACCCCATATATGCAAGCCGACATGAACTTCTGAACCGACGTGGCTATTGCTTCTAGCCGACATGACATGTCTATATATTAAATCATTTATTTGGAGCCGACATGAAGTATTTTGCTTGCAAATTTCGATAGGCCAATCTTGAGGCATTGATCTTGGTCTTGGAGGGCTGTTAGACATCTTTTTAGACTGACTCTTTGACATTTAAATAAATCCTAAAGACATCAAGAAGAAGTCTTTTACCTAGAGACACTTCTTGCTCATGAAACCCATGTAGCAAGATTACAAAAATAAATTATTTCCTTTTATTACATCAAATACAAAGATCATGTCATTATGAAGACTGAACCTAGTTACACTTTTTTCAACACCATGGACCAAAATTTGAAGCATCATTCAACTTTTCTTCATTCTTGAAGTAAGAAGAAGACATCTTGATTGAGTCAAACAAATTTCAGCAGCAAGTAATATCTCTTTGAAGTAAAATTTCTGCAAAAGGAGTGATAACTCTTATCTTCTTGGGTTTGTCTTCACCAAAGCTTTGATACCATTTTGAAATTCTAATGTTTTATGCTAAAACAATTACTTATTAAAAAAAAAACTTTTTTTGTTACAATATTAGTTAAGCAATTGTAGATATAACATAAACCAAATGCACAATAAAAGACAACTAAGAACAAAATGAGACAGAATTTAGGTGCAATGATCAGGGAAAATCCCACAAGGGGAAAACCCAACCAAATTATTCTTCTATTAGATACCAATTGTTCAACAGAGATGCATAGTACAATGAGAGATCAAGAGAATGAGTAAGTTCACCCAAATCCAAACAAGCTGTAGCATGAAGATCACTAGTAGCAACAACAAATGCAAACAATGAGTCAACCTTCCCTTCAACTAATTCAACATTGAAACACTAAAGCATTGAATCAATGTTGACTCACCAAGTTCTGCTCTTACTCCCCAAGTCTCTCTCTCACACAACCTTCTTCAAGTCTCTCCAACTCTTTCTCTCAAGTTTGAATTCCTTTTCACTATCCACAAGTAGTAGTAGTCAAGTGAGAGGACATGAGACACATATGTAGGAGGAGCAACGAATTCTTGCCATAAAGGAGGAGCAATATGGATGCCTTAGTAACTTATGCCATTAAGAGAGGAATGCATGCCTTAGTAACTTATGCCATTAAGAGAGGAACACATGCCTTAGTAACTTATGCCATTAAGGAGAGGTACAAATGCCTTAGTAACTTATACCATTAAGAGAGGAACACATTCCTTAGTAACTTATGCCATTAAGAGAGGAACACATGCCTTAGTTAAGGAGAGTGTAACATATGCATTAAAGAGAGCGTAAGAGGAATCTTTTATGACATGCCTTTAATGAGTGTAAGAGGAATATGCCTCGTCTTTAATGAGGGCGTAAGAGAGAGTGTAACGTATCATTAAGAGAGAGAGAGAGAGAGTTATGTAGTGCCATGTGAGTCATCAAGGAGAGAGGTGCGAAGTGGTTGAGGTGGTGAAGGTAATGTGACTTGTAATTCCTTTTAATAATAATATCATAGTATCATAAAGGATAATAATAATAATAATAATAATATTGATGATTAAGTCGAGATTGAATTATTAGGATTGAGTAGTCATAAGTTAAGAGATTTATTTCAACTATACTTGATTGCCAATTGATGCAAGGTGATTTACTATTTTTGGAAAATCATACTTGAGATGCTAGATATGACTTTCTATTTTTAGCAAGTCACTTCAGAATTGTCAGAAATGATATTTTATTTAAGGAAATTCATCTTTGAGCTACCAATTTTCAACAAGATAGAAGCTATTTATTGAGGCAGAGAACTATGTAATCTTTGAAAAGGATTATCGTTGTATTCGGGCATTTCTCATTTGGAGTTAGCCTTCTCGAAGCGGCATGTGAACACTGCTCTCCTTTTGGATATCAATAAAAAGGTTCAATACTCTTGTTTGGCCTCTCATTTACTTTCCGCAGTTTGAATCGTCTTAGCACCAAGGATCGTAACAAGTAGTGTGATTACCTTTCGGTTTATGATTCAAATTGTAGCCACACATATGCCATACATGGTAGTGTAGTTAAGCCATTTCTGAATTGGGGTCATAATAGTGATTCCGAGTAATATTAAGGAAGTTACGACCATTAAAAATCGCAACATCCAAACCCTATTGCAAACACATGATGGAAGTATCTCAAAAAAAGATGGAATGGTGTAATAATATTTTGGAGGCATGTGATAAAATTATCATTAGAGTAGAGTATGCTGAAAATGTAACTGTGTTCGGTCTTCATAATTGTTATTGTACTTGTGATTATATATTTATTGTAAAAGTGAAAAAGAAGAAAAAGAAAATTATTTTTGAAGCATGGGTTTCATGCTCTTTTTATTTATCAACTAGGTCAAGCATGTTCTTCATGCTTCTAGGGTTTACTTGAGTCAAAAGAGTTCTTATCATATGTATAAGACCCTTCTTGGGCATTTGTCTCATGAAAGAAAAAATTATTTTGAGTCAAGAAAGTAAAAAAGACCTCCATCACCAAGTCAGCCTTGCTTGTGTGAAGTCGGCCATGTGGAGGGCTATTCGACCCCATGAAAAGGTTGTATATTGATGATGACTTTGACCTCTTTGTTATCCATCTATCACAAGTTCGATCTGCAACAAGAAGAAGAGAAAGACAAGTGCGAAGGTGAAGAAAAAGTTCCAAAGTCAATGAGAAGAAGAAATTTGAGTTCTTTGAGCCTCCTCTCTCTCACATGTGCAATGTTTTTGGGGTTATTGTGCGAGTTGCAGGGCTGAGAATTGCAGGCTGATTTGCAGACCTGTTCAAGAGGGTCGAAACCTTGACTGGATCAGATTTTGATAGAGTTGACCTTCGTTGACTTTGGGAAACTTTGAATCATTTGAAGGAGGATCTTTTGGAGGGATGAATTGGTGATTGGAGAATGTCTTGGTCTTGGTCTAGAGGTATTGGATTTCTCATTTTGATTTGGTTCTATAAGAAGAAGAGTTTGATTGGGTTTTTCCTCTAGGAGAGGGGTTTTGCCCTGGCTGAGAGCCTGCATCTTCTGTCTTTATTCTTGTGATCTTCATACATTTATGATTTGGTAATTGCTTGATGAAAGAAGAAATAATAAAGAATTAAAGGCCAACACAAAATCACAAGTAATTATCAAGAAAAGAGGAATAAAAACCCTAATTTCTACCCAAATTGATTTCTCAACAGAGTATAGAATATAAATATTGGCATGGTGATTTAAAGGTGGCTTGGGATGAATTATATGGACATTTTTCATTTATGGGAAGATAACTTCTTTTAGTGCCTCTTTATTGAATCTACTCTATATGAAGAAAAAATCATCAAGGAAACTAATGAGTTGGCTGTCACATATATGTTTTAGTGAGTTGTCTCTAGTGGCCATTTTCGGTCTAGCATTAGAGAATTTTTGAGGTAAAAAATGGGCTTCCAAACAAAAATTGTGCTATCAACATCAACTTTAAAAGAATCAAAAGGGTTCAAGATGATGATGCCAACAATAAGGGTAAATAATTTTGGAGGGAAAGATAAAATCTAAATTTTTAATCATATTTTTGACTATCTTCTTATATGTTTACTCGAATTTCAAGTGTGGGCACTTGTTGGATGAACAATTAAATTCCCCATCCAACTGGGTACCCACTTTGCATACTTTTGATGGATCTTTTTATTATTATTATTATTTCTCTAAGGAAATATCTAGGTAGATCCACCCAAAGGGATCACAACCTGCTGGCTTATTAGCAGAGGCTAACCTTGAGGGCGTCTAGGAGAATTGACCCTGTGACCTCTCATTAGCGAGATGCTTTAGCGAAGAGAACTCGACCAATTGAGATAACCCTCAAGGCTACTTTTGATGGATTTGTAGTGAGATAAACTTGAAATATATGAAAAATTCTTGTTCCTCACTATGGGTCTATAAAAAATATGTAGAGTACTTGTTGGATGTAGAATTAATTCTGCATTCAACAAGTGCCAACACTTGAAATTTGAGTGAACCTATAAGGAGATAAGTTGAAAATACAATACAAAAAAGTAGTTACATTTTTCCTTCGGATATTTATAACTTTTGTTTTGTTTTTGTAAATCGAGTTTCTATTCATACTTCCAAAAAAGAGTACATCAAAAGTAAAACACAGGTAGTCTCACATCAACCAGGTTTGTTGACTACTGCTGACAGCAAATGACAGTGCAACATAAAAACATCAAGTGACAGAGTCCACAACTTGAAGGGCCATAAACACCTGTAAACAAACAAGATACATAAAACATCGGTAATCATGTTAGTCATTCGAGGTTATGGAAGCTGGGTTGTCTGGGGCTGTTCCTGGAGGCGAAGGAGGGCAGAAAGATCATTGAACGTGCTCTTCGAAATGGGCCATCCAGGCCTCCAATGTTTCGACTTTTCCAGATAAGATGTTCTGGCCTCGCCAGCCAACCACCACATGTTCTTGAGTATGGCAGTGAAAGTAGTGCATCTTGTTCAAGGTTGCAATTAGCTCCACGTGCTCCTCCTGACTCACTCACTCCGCAGTTCCCATTCAATCCAGAATTGATTGAATGAGGTCCCGACAACGCTCCATGTGACACACCTGCTGCTGCCCACGTCCCACACGACATGCCACTCCTTGACTCATCACTCCTCCGTGACGAGTCGACCCGCCGCGATGCTGACTTCGCTGGGAGCGACCCTCTTGACTGCCGATTGAACCTCTCTAGGCGCTACCACCCCTTGCCTCCGAGCGCCCTCGATGTTTGCCTCCCGTTCTGCCACCTCCATGACTCGCTGAGGTTGTCGAGCTCTAGCGACCCCCTTTGGAGCCACCACGACCTGAATGATTGGGGATGGGAGCCAACTCCATCTGGGAGAGGCTCGTACCTCCCTCTGGACTGCCTGAATTGGACTTCACGCGTGGCGAAGGACAAGACATGCGAGGAACAGGGCACATGTTGATCCACCTGAAACCACAGAATAACTGCATCGAGAGAAAATTCACCCCTCCTACTGGCAAGACCACCTCTAGTCTCTCCAAGATGGACTCCAAGGATCTCAGGCTCACCACAAACACAGACAAATCTCCGACGCCCACCCTGAGAAGGTCACACGCAAGCCGAACGACCACCCAGAGAACAATGCACCTGCCCCATAGGGGCCACCAAACCCGAATGGCCTCGAAGAAAGCACCAGTGGGGGCGACTAAGACCTTATCCCTCCAATTTAATGAGAAAATTACCAGAACCCAATTGCACAGCAAGAGAATCCCTAGACCCCTACTAAACCAGCACTGCTCCAGTAAAACCAATTTTCCCCATCGACGACTCCATTCTACAGATTTAACTCGTAGGCCAAACCAATAATTGTCAAAGGTAGACCCCCATGAACGCAGAAAGGAACTTCGGCGGCTCAGACGCCTCCTCTCCCAAACCAGGTGTCCATGGAAACAACCGTTTACCCACTCTAAACTCACATACCAAGTTTCTTGGCATAACCAGACTCTACGAATCTCAATACTAATTGCACACCATAGCTAGGCATCGGCTGGGTGATAATGAGCCGCCCCACCGTCCATTAACTCACCACTGATGCCACCACCTGCAAAATACCATGCGAACATATGTTTCACACAAGGTTCTTTAAACTCCCCCGTACTCATGGTGCTTGGAGAGAACCGGGAGGCAGGTCCTCGCACTTGCAGCCACGTGCCCTGCATCATATCCCACGCGTTCCTTCGGGGACTGTGTTCACTAGGTTCAACAACCCCATCGAGGAATAACTTTTGTTTTATTATTTTAACTATTAGTTTGTTATTTTCCTTAGGAGACCCTTTTTGGACTTCAAAATTTCTCTAATGAGCCACAATTTCTCTTGTGATGTATCCTAGTATTTGGTTGGAACGATATTTATATCCATATGATTTTGGTGTGCTTCTTGAGCAATGTAATCAACGATTTGTTGATTTAATGTGTCACTAGTTGGGAATGAATCTTTGCATTTGTACATAGGACTTAGGCTTATGGATGACTTCATGAACTTCTTCATTATAAACATTAAAGGTAGCACTTGTGTAAGGGACCCTAGCTTATGGATGTACCTTATAGGTGTAACCGTTGAAGGCGAGGCTTTTTAAAAGGGGGTGAAATGGTGGGACCCCCTAGTGATGTAATAATGGCCTAAGGGCACATTAGAGTTAATGATAAGATACATATAGTGGCCATATAATATAAGTTGGACTAGGTCCAATATGTTTATTAAACAAGGCTGACTGAGTACTTAGCATTCAATCAATGTAACATGCCTATTCATTAATGTAGAGGTGAGGACACAACAACACACACATGCATATTCTCACCTTCCTAGGGGTGAGGACACACAAACACACGCATATCGTCACCTCTGGGAGGGTGGGTGGCGGCGGCTAAGGATATGCATGTGTGTGTGTACTGTGGTAGATAAACCAACAAATGCAAATGTAGAATGAAGAGCCAAGGATAGAAGTTTAGTGCTTGGAAGAGAAAAATGAAGGGATGCAAACTAAGTTGGACAACCATACAAAATTCTTCATCAACGTTATGGAAATGATTGAATAAGCGCAAAAAATGGTTCTTGGAAAATGGAGGATCCATTCTCATCCTATTTAAACAACGTAAGGTAGAAAGTGATCAAGCTGTGGAGACACAAAAAAAGCATTTGATTCAATGTTGCAAACATCGACATTGGGATAAAATCGGCAAGGGTCCAAAAAACTAAAAAATCGTAAAAGTTGAGAAAATATCAGTAAAAGCAAGCAAACATTAGCAAAGTTAAGATACCACCAAAATATTGGTAAACATTGGCTAGGCAAAAAAATCGTGATTTCATGATAAAATCGGGATGTTTGCAACACTAATTTGATCAAGCTAGAAGACACTGTTAATGAAGTGAAGAGAGAAGCACAACCTTACATCTCTACATGAGCACTTTCCAAGCCTCATGGGAGTCTAGTAAGCACTCTAGAACTTGATATGGCTTCCTTTGAGCAAACTAGTAATGACTTTGGTAGCTTTTAATTTCATATGAAAGGTTTATTGGCTCCAATTTAATGAGGAAAATGGCAAAGGCCTTGGAAAAAATGGTGAAGGTATAGTAAAACCCCTTAGTGGTTGAGACAAGACCACCAAAGGCATGCCATGGCTATCTTGGAGGCATTGTGGAAGGAGGAGAATGCTCCATGATAGTGAGCATGTCTTCTAAAAAGAATATAACTCCACTTCTATCACGTCGCAATGAGCTTAAAGTAGGAAATGTCACTATCAAAACCACTTGCTTGGAAACCAAGGAGTAATAAAAAGAATGTGTTGCAAGTCCGATGAGCGTGCAACATTCAAAGGGTTATGAGAACCTTGAGCAAAGACTTAAAGGAGAATGTAAGACAATTCCAAGCACAACGTTCACAGGAGGAAACATAGCATCTTCCTACAATGAAAGAAGCAAGGCATGCCCTAGTTATCTTGGAGTCCCCATGGAAGGAGGAAATGCTTCATGATAAGGAGCACGCCTTCTAAAGACAAGAAGACTCCACCTCTATCACATCATAGTGAGCTTAGAGTAGGCAACAACAATATCAAACCCACCTACTTGGAGACCAAGAAGGCGTAATAAGAAGAATGTATTGCAACTTCAAATAGAGTGCAACATTTCAAGTGTTATGAAAACCTTTAGCAAAGACATGATGGAGAATATAAGACAACTCCAACGGGAGAGCAACATTTAAAAGAGGAACAAAGCAAAGACTTGAAGGATAATGTATGACAACTCCAAAGAGAGAGCAACATTTAAAAGAGGAACAAGAACACCTTCATACAACGAAAGAAGCAACTCCAAAGAGAGGATAACCATGTAAGTTTAAGTGCAACCAGCAAAGGTATGTAAAGGGAAAGTCTCTATTTGTTTTCTTTGTAAAATATAAGGACATAAAGCTTACTAGTGCTGGTATTTCTATGTGTTCATTTTGTGGCATGAGTAAACATTGTATGACCATGTGTTGGAGGAAGAAGTGAGATTGTTAGAGCCACTTTCTATATCAACAAAGATAATAGAGGATGATAAGCAGGCTGAAAGCCAATGCAGCCCAAGAGAATAGTGGCAAGAATTACTGCAACCATTGCAAGATTGATGGGCATGGGGATGAGAACTGTGACACAGTTGGATACTTCATCTTTAGCTTCACTGCATGAATCAGAAAGGCAAACCAAGGAAGAAAGGGATAGCCAAGGTTAAGAGGAAAGAAACAGAATATGCACCAGAAATATGAAGGGCAACATGGAAAGAAGAAGCCTGGCTTTCGAAAAAGGAAACATGCAACATAGAACAATCTATAAATGCATCCTCCTAACCAATGCAAGATAACATTGGTAAGAAGATATTCTTAGATTCTTGGGTATTTTTTTTTGCAAGTTGTCCAAGATTAGGCTAAAAGAGCTTGTGGCAGAGCCATGAGCAAGAAACATCAGAGTTGTTGGTGCAAAATTGATCATTAATTGGTGTAGCTAATTGACATAGGAGTTAGTATATGTCCAATGCTTTGCAACAAGCTAATCTGTATGAGAAACTTATGTGCTTCAGAAGTTATATATATATATATATAGATAACTGCACTAACAGGTGCATTCTATGGCTGTGGATGAGGTAATTGTGTCATGGGACTATCGTAGCACCAAGTTCGAAGCCACTTTAGATTCCATTACTCACACGTGTTGAGCTAGCCATGTAAGGCTATCCAAGAGGATTTTCGAGGGCCAAAAATCCCAAAACTTAATCCTAGTTCCTTTGATTATTATAAAATGAGAATAGAGAAGAGGGACCAAATCCTAATCCTAAACCTCTCTTCCATGGTAAAGCAGCTGCAGAGGGACCAAAGTCAAGGATCTAATACATAGCAAAGTAGACTGGAGGTGTCGATGCTAGAGGAAGATTGTTCCAGGGCAAGCAAGAAGAAGTGGGGATTTCATATGGAGTTATGGTTTTGCTCCATAGTTGAGTAATACTAGGCCTTGAACTCAGAAGAGTAGAGTTGTAGAGAGAGGTGCAATATCTTCCAAAGTTGGAGTTTTCCCAGAAGGGTTTCTCTAGGGTAAAATGCAGCGCCCTTATGTTCTACAGAGATTGATTTACTCTAGTTTTGTGGCCAATTATGCTGTTTAAAAGGAATACAAACACAAGTAATTTCTGCACAGTAGAGTTTAATCTCACTGCATTTTCAATCTGACCATTCATAGGAGTAGTAGGTAGTTGAGATCTGTTGTGAGAAACTGTCCGATGTAATATGTATGGTACTATACAGATCATAGGTAAGGTCATTGAGTTACCAAGCAACACAAAGTTAACCTCGCTATTGAGCAGACTGAGTTGGGTTGGCGACTTGTTCACCCACTGAGGTAAGTCAATGCCATCCTGGGAGAGATCAGAATCTTTCTGTGATCATTGTTGAAAATTATCATATACACACTATCACAAAGTACTATTCGTCAATATCCATTTTGAAAAGTTGCCTTTAACGTTTTGGAATTACTTCAAATTGTAGCATTGAAAGCAGTAAGAGCCTTTTGAAAATCCACTACTGGCTAAATATCAACTTCAACTATTGACCGAAGGATCTGAAAGAATTCTTTCTGAAAGCCATCCAGGAGGCTTGGCACTTCTCCTCTGTTATAAAAAATGCATCCTCCTCTATTATGGAATATAACCTTTAGTAGTTTTCCCTGTTATGGATTCCTTACAAATTTTGTTTTCGCTCCTTTTTGATCCACATCGTCATATTCACTTAAGATTTTTCCTGCACCTGACTTAAATCTATGTCTGGTCCTGTGATTTTGTTCTAGCAGTACCTTCTAACCTCCTTGATATAATCCCAAGTATCCAACCCTCCCTCCTATAGTTTTAGATAGGGTAGTTTTGTTGCCATATTCCTTCTCTTTTCTTTGGTTGTATGGAAGAAATTGTTATTCCTTCCTTCTTCTCTAGGTTTTCTCATTTCCTTCCATTCCAATACTTCTAATTGATCCAAAGTATCACTCTCATCTAAAAAAATGTATAGTTGTGCCTTCATTTGGGGTCCTCTCTATCTTCCTGCTCTTTCATTTCCTTCAAAAAGTGTCAAAATATCTTCTCATTCTAGTTTTTTAGTTGGGATTTGATGTTTTTTAAGTTGCATGCTAGGATATCTTAGTCCGACACTTGTCTTATTTTTCTTGTGACTGCTGTTCAAATCTCCCTCTAGATTGTTGTTCTGAGACTCTGAACCACTTCGTCCAAGCCTAAATGGATTTTAAATGAGCAATTCTTTGTAATATCTAATCTTGTTGGCCAGGACTCAATTTCTCACCTTTCATCTCTAATAATTTCTTATTGTTATTGCCTTTTTTTTTTTTTTTTTTCCTTTTTTTCTCTTCCCCATAAAGACAACAAGTAATTGGATGTCACCAAATTGACAGGAAATTTTATTTTTATTTTTATTTTTATTTTTTTTATGGAAAAGGTGATGGGGGATCTGTTCCATTTCATATTAGAGAAGTCAAAACTCTTGGATCAGACTTGGCTGCGCAGATTTCTGCTAGGATTGGCTTCTCAGGAAAGATGTAGAGTATCTGGAGATTGGAGCCAAAGCTAACATGCTAGCCCTTTTTCCTGCAATATTCTTCCAATCACATGCCCAACCACATTTTTTTTCTTCATCATTGATCATTTACAACTGATCATGTACTTTGCCTTTCATGGCTGATTCTATTCCAAGCCATGTCTAGCTTTCTTCAGCTCTTCTTGTGCATTTACATCCTCATTCCTCTTACCATTATCCAATTGTCCTGTTTTACATGTTTGTCTGGTTAGCCCTGACATTGCATGAGAGTTAATAAATGTGATAGGCATAGAACATTATTTAAAGAGAAGGAAACACAACGGAAATCTGTGTTAAATAGGTATCTAGGTGGTGCAATTATCATGCATCCTCAAAGGTTATGTTGGTCATTAGACGATTAAGTAGCAATACCATCGTGAGAATGAGAACCGATTTTTGAACAGCACACATGGCGTCAATGCTTCGGGGAAACCCTGCGTTAAGGTTCGAGTGCAAACAGAAGACATGCTAGGGCTTTATATATATATAAAGTTAATTACGCATTTAATTTAGGTTTTATTTTATTTTTAATTTTTATGCATAGATTAAGCCAGTATTAGAGAATTATCACTTAAATAGTTTTAAAGTTATCATAACTATCAATGTAATTGTTGTAATAATATTGATGTAATTAATATTGTCAATATTAATGTTCATAGACATAGTTATTATTTGTTATTTATGATATTAATATTATTATATCACTATCAATGTAAATGTTGTAATAATATTGATGTAATTAATATTATCACTATTAATGTTCATGGATATAATTAATGTTGTAATAATATTAATGTAATTAATATTATCACTATTAATGTTCATAGATATAATTATTGTTTGTTATTTATGATATTGAGAATAATTATATAGAAGGTGTTCCATTTTGAAAGGCAGTAGTCTATAACGCGACTTTTTGAAAGTCTTTCTGGCAGATTTTTCCGGTTAAAATCTGGCAGCAATTCATTGGAATCCCAAGTTTGATAGCTAGTTTCTGCACAATCAATGGCTCCCAGGGGTTTTCCAGGGCGCTGAATCCAAATATGCTGTTAAAAAACCATTTTAACTGCTAAAAATCAAGATTTAACCTCATTTCTTCCGCCGGATTCCGTCACCGGAATCTCCAAAAAGTCGCATTATAGACAACTCCTTTTGAAAGAGCTCACCACCGACATTCGTCTACGTTTTTGTTTTCCAACGTCCGTTCAAGTAAACAGCTGTCGTTGTTTTCCACTGTTCGTTCAAGTAAACAGCTATCGTTGTTTTGCATGGTTAATTTGACCGAACACTAAGGAGTCACACTACGTGCTAGCCATAATCTGTCAATGAATTTGAGAAGTAGGATCTCTCCCAGCGCTGCCATTTCTGCAAGGCCTGCCACTGCTACTGGACCAAGGAGAATCCTCAGAAGCATCCCAATCAGTGGCGACCACAGGAAAAACAGAAAAACCAGGCCGCCAAGCCCTAACCCGGTGAAACCGTTACTAGCACCATCGAGAATTCAACGCACTTTTCAAAATAATATAAAGATCCTGTGCAATGTTTTTTTTGGTGGGGTCTGTGTTCCTCGCAGTGTGATATTCAAAAACTCCCTCTTTGTTTTACACTTGATTTTTTTTCGAGTGCTGATTATTTCCATTAAGAACAGTCAAGAATCTAACTGGTCCTAACTCATGCATTGCCCACGAAAGCTGAAGGATGCATTACAAGGTTTTTTTGAGAAATCTCATGGAATGATTTGGGTGGCTGGCATTGGCATGTGATTAACTAACAAAGATGATTATCATGTGTTTTGTACTTACTATCCTAAAAGCAGGTTGGTGAATTAGGGAAACCAAGGAGGTATTATTAGAATTGAGTGGTTTGTGTTTTTCACATGCAAACTCTGTAACATAATTTCACTAAATGAGAATGTGGTTTAAGGAAATATGTCCTCAATAGTTTATGCTTTTATATCCACTTTTAATATTAACTACATTATCTTATTAAATTGAGATGTGCTAAATCAGAAAGAAATTATAGTGTAATTGCATAAATATATGTATTTATCTATAAGCTGGTAGTCAAGAGCAGGTATGATAAGCTGGTAGTCAAGAGCAGGTATGTTATATAGCGTTTGCTTTGTAATATTTCATGTGGTCTTATTAGTTAAGACTCTGGTCTAATTGGTTGAGTGGGAGTTTATAGTTCAAGAAAATTGGGTTTTTGAACTTACTTGTTAATTATAATCTCAGTTCAGGAAAAATGATCTGAGATAGATCTCTCTCGTATGAAGTTTAATTATATAAAAATGTATCATACTATGAAATTGTTAATACATTGTATCTATATTATATGTAAAGTTGAAATTAATTAATTAATTTATATATGTTAATTTTTAAAATTTTATATTAATGTAAAATTTATTTTTGTTTTAATTCATTTTTTCCATAATATATTAAATTAATGAACCAAACAATAACTTTGATGTAATAAGTTCACTTTTATATAATATAGACTTTGATATAATAATTTCATCTTTATATCTTATCTATATTAGATAGGGCACAAATTAATTCATAAATGTGACTTTATAAAATTTTCAAATAAATAAAAGGGAAAAAAAGTTATTTCCTTGTATGTTGGTTGTAATTTTGAAATGTAAGTTTATTTGCTTTAATGGGGAGTTGAGTTGCATGGAACTTAATAGGCCAAATCATACACCTATTTTACACCTCAGCAAAATGGGTCATGCTTTGTTTTTGGGCAGAGTTCACCATAATGTTCATGATTTCAACTTTTATATATTATCTATATTAGATAGGGCACAAACTAATTCATAAATGCGACTTCATAAAATTTTCAAATAAATAAAAAGGAAAAATGTTATTTCGTTGTATGTTGATTGTAATTTTGAAATGCAAGTTTATTTGCCTTAATGGGGAGTTGCATGGAACCTAATAGGCCAGATCATACACATATTTTACATCTCAGTAAAATGAGTCATGCTTTGTTTTTGGTCGGAGTTCACCATAATCCTCATGATCTCAACTTTTATTTATTAACTATATTAGATAGGGCACAAATTAATTCATAAATGTGACTCATAAAATTTTCAAATAAATGAAAAGGAAAAATGTTATTTCGTTGTATGTTGGTTGTAATTTTGAAATGCAAGTTTATTTGCCTTAATGGGGAGTTGCATGGAACTTAATAAGCTAGATCATACACCTATTTTACACCTCAGCAAAATGGGTTATGCTTTATGCTTTGTTTTTTGTCGGAGTTCACCATAATCCTCCTGATTTTAACTTTGATATATTATCTATTTTAGATAGGGCACAAATTAATTCATAAATGTGACTTCATAAAATTTTCAAATAAATAAAAAGGAAAAATGTTATTTCGTTGTATGTTGGTTGTAATTTTGAAATGCAAGTTTATTTGCCTTAATGGGGAGTTGCATGGAACTTAATAAGTAAGATCATACACATATTTTACACCTCAGCAAAATGGGTCATGCTTTGTCTTTGGTCGAAGTTCACCATAATCCTCTTGATTTTATTTAATTGGTGCAAGTTCAATTCTCACTGTACTTAGTAACGGTCTTACCTGAAAAAAGGCACAAAACTATATATTGTACTCAGTAATGATCTTACTTGAAAAAAGGCACAAAGCAATATGCTCTTAAAGGAACGCTTGCCAATTGTAAAAACGGGTGGTTTGGAAAAACAACTTCCAAAAAAACCCTCCACCCAACCCTTTTGCTCTGTTTTTTTTCATGAGCGTGAAATTTTTCTTATCAATGTTTCCACTGTGATGTCTGTGTTTCCAGCCACTGTGATGTCTGAAATTGATTTTCAGTACTGTAGATAATTGAACGTTTGATTGGATTTAATTGTACATGAAAGACATCATTTCTCTTTCAACATAATTAATTGAAATTTGTTGTGGCGTTGAAAACCATTGACTCCAGTGTTTCTATGTTGATGAGTTGTAGAACCAAATTAGAGATAAGGTTCAACTTATTTGTTTCTCAAATTAAGCTAGTATGAAGAATTTATGGTTTAAGCTTATGATAGAAATGAAAGTTTGGAAGGGATTGCAAATGGTTGTTCTGGAGAAATGTTGGTATGTAAAATTGTGAAAAACTTGATTATTATTTTCAAATTCTATATTTAGAATTAAATAGAGAATTTTTTTTGCTATTGCAAATTTTGTGTGTTAAAAATGAGTATTGTCATCATTATCATTAAGTTGAATATAACTAAATTTAAGTTATTTGTATTTTATAAATAAAAATTTATGAGTATTTGTGCTATTAGGAGGATTTTTGAAATTATGTCGCTGATTTCATGCATTAATGGGTTCTATTCTTGGCAAAACGATCTTCCCAAATCTTCTATTCCTTCAGTGTATCATTGCACCTTTAGGGGCAATTGCTAGTATTATTACTTTATATTGTTGTTTTTTTGTTTTTTTATATAATTTTCTATTGTAAATGTTTATATAAATATCGTTTTTTATATATTTTTCTTTTCTTTTATATGTATATATAAATACAAATATTTGTTATTGTTGTAGTTAATGATATAGAAGAATTCGTCCATAGAGATCAACTCTTATTTTTTGATTTTTTCGGAATATATATATATATATATAGGAATTAATAATTGGATTGATTTTGTATTCATGGGTTACAGGGTTGATTTCGACCACTACCACTATAATTTTTAGGTGTTGATTTCGTTCATTACCACTATAATTTTTAGGTATCTATATTCGCCCCTCTACATACACAAGTAATAATTTACATAATACTTCATAACACGACTATCACTAATTGAGTTGCTTCTAGAGACTAATTCCTTATTAACATTGTCAACATGACTATTATGGTTTTAACAAATATCATATATTAGAGGGTTTATATATGCATGTTTTTACAAATACCTTTAAATATATAATTAAAGTTATAAACACACACCTATAGTAAAAAAATCTGTAATTCTATATATGAGAAATAAACAAAATTACATGTGCATATGCATTAAGCATTTGATGACTTAGGCTTGAGAGAGACAAGTCCCTTTGAGTATCTCATAAAAAAAACAAAAATAGATTGTCCACAAATTTCCATAAACTAGTTGGTCTTCCAAAAAATAGGAACTTTTTGAAAATAAAGCCTTCATAAAACATTTTTCCAGAAAAAAATTGTTTTGCAATTAAAAAAAGAAATAGCAATAGGAGCCATATATTTCATTTATTGCCAAGGGTCAAGAAAATATTCTTGCACTTGTCTTACCTCTTTTCTTGTGGCCTTGCATGTGCTTTGGTCCAGATCCAATCCAATCTTTGAGAGGGAGCCAACTTCTATGTTCTTGGGCTCGTAGACATTGTCAAAGGAGACTTTAGAGAAAGTTGTCTTTAAATTGCATATTTTTTGAAACAGAGGAAGAAGAGAGTAATTGTATAATTGAGTTGATCCCATCATCCATTGATTACTATAGTAGAGTCCCCATATATATATATGCAGTTTCTGAATCCCTTGATCTTTTGTCAGTTGTAAGATTAGTTTTAAAGTAAATAATTCCACAAAATTGTTTGTGGTTGGTCTTGTTATCACTCAAACTAGTAGGGGATTCTATAGAGAAACTACTAGGTCAAAGGGCAACGATGAAGCGATAGCCCAATGTCACCTCATTGAAGGCTCCCTACTCTTAACAAACTTTCACCGATGGGAGGAGACTCGGTATAAGAGGAATCAAAAGAACGAATAGATCAATGAATGGAAAAACTATGATTCCTAGAGCCTATTTGCAAGAGAGACTCAATTATGCGACTTGCTTAAGAAACAAGGTGACGGGCTCTCTAGGAAGGGATAAGAGGATATATAAGCCTAGGGTTTGAGAATACATCCTGACAAGAGGCTTCTTAGGTCTAAGGATCCTTGAGGATAAATGTCTTCTATGTAATACTTGTAAAATATGAGTTACAAAGTTGTGGGACCCCAAAGAAGCCAAGTGGACCCAAAGTAGGTCAAGGGTGTGGAGTTGATCACTCAAGGAGGGGCTTGACCTAATTGGGTAAGATAATAGGACAAAGGCCTAATTTTCTTGAGATTTGAATGCAATGATCCTAATAAGGGCACTAAACCAAAATCAAACTAGGGCAAGAATTGGTCTTGTGGTTAGGGCTTGCTATATCTCAGGATTCCACTGTAGGAATTGCTTGGAATTTGGAGGACCTCTAGAGAAAAGCCCAGCGTAGTAGTGGACCAAAAATCAAGGAGTTTGGATGGATACAATAAAAGTTAGGCGATGCCCTAGGTGACCTACTAAGATTAGGCATAGAATTTGCAGAGGTGAAGGAAAGGGGTAAATTTGACCACAAAAGGGATGCGAGGATCAGTGCCTTGTTGCTTGGGTTTAATGGAGTCAAGATACACATATATCATGAATTTTCGTGAGCTAAGGAGCCCTAATTAACCTTCACTAGCCTACTCAAGGGAAACAACTAGGTAATTAGAGATTTATACTTCAAATTTGCCAAAGAGATCAAGTTTTGAGGCTTAAAACCTATTAGGTGCCTCTAGGAAGATTCACCCACTCTCTTCAAGTACAACACATGCATTAAATCACTTATTCAAGGTTCACAGAAGAATTTCGCATTTACTTTAACCTATACAAGAATAATGATAACCATAATATGTAGTAAACCAGTGAAATAACAAGAATAACATCAGAATTCGACTTACATGAGAGAGAGTATATCCATTCATCAACTTTGCATTAGAAAGAAGCTCTAAAGATAATAGCAAAAATCCACACGTCATAGTGCGTCAAGAATACTCCAAAAAGTCCACCCAACAAAAAGTGCAAAAGTCTCAAGAGATACCAATCTAATCCAAGTGATGATGAATGAGAGAGAATGCCTCTCTTCTATTTATATAATCCTCTAAGAGATTCAAATAACCTAATCTGGACTAATAATGCCCCTAGAATAAAATAATGTGCATAATAACAATACTTTTTGGTGACAAGCCCACCAAAACAACTAAATAACATAAGAATAAGCCTCTCAAGAGGATAGATTGATCAATATAGTGAGTTGTTGGGCCTTTGAAGATGCCTAATGAAGTCCAAGGGGTGCCATGATGTAAAACTGGACTCCGATCATAGTGGACAAGGGGTTGGCCCCTTGTTTTCCCAAGCAAGAAGTTGTGGTGCCCCTAGGTGGGTGTGGGGGCACAAGGACATCCTCATGGGTCTCCAAATGGATTGAAAATGCCTATAGACCATCTGTAAAGGGGCTAGGGTGATGACATAAGCCCTCCCTTTGGAGCGAGAGATATCCTCTATACCCTAGAACATCTGCCAAGTGTATGGTGCATGTGTGGAGCCAGTTTGGCATGGTAGACCTGATACATCATCCTCATCCAAAGGTGGAACACTATCAACAAATGAGTGGTGCTGGGGATCCTTAAAGTGCTCTCTGCTATGGTGGAGGCCCATGGATCTCTATGCTCACCCTACAAGTGCCAATGTGGCCCTTTGGGAGGCTAGAATCCTATATAGGGAGACCAAGCCTCAAATGGAGACCCACCTGCAATCCTACATAAGATCTAATGTGTCCCCTAGCCCTCCAATACAACAAATCATTAGAATAATGAAATAAAAGAGCTTACAAGTCATGGGATCAATGGGGCAATTCATGGTGGCATTGCCTTCCATAGTGGGCTCTGGCATGTACAAGTGTTTATAAGCTCAATAGGGGGGTTAATCAAGGACCCCATTTAGGTGGTTTTGACATTTAAAGGAGGTGACCTACCCATGGTACATCCCTAAAGTGGTAGGTGGAAAATGATATAATAATGGAATGGAGTGGAAATAAGGGGAATCATCCAGACCATATGTCATTGTGCAAGGGTAGCTATAACGAGGGAAGCCCACACCTGGGTATACGAGTGCAGGAGGGTGAAAATCGTGGTACATGAGTTACCTCGACCTTGTTTATCCACTCTTCTTCATATGCCTTTTTTTGATTGATTTTTCTCTATAACTGCTCAGGGCTCTAGGGGATGAGAGTGTGGTGTGTAATATGTAGTAGTGGATAGCCCCTTAAGGTGGGGTCGTTCATCGCCCACTAGGGTTTAGGATAATCATGGGTTGGTTAATGATGGAGGGGGCTCATCTAGGGCCCATAGGAACCAAGGTGATGGCCATGGATAAGGGGTAGAGCTCATGTTTGGATTTTGCCCATGTGCTAAATTGGTGTGTCCCAACCATCTTTTACATTTTGTGGTACATTTCCTTTTGAGAGCGGCCGAATTATGCTTTTTATTTTCTTTTTAACTGCATTAACCTTCGAAGCATCATTCCAGGTCCGACCGAAGGTGTGGACAAGGGGAGGGTGAGGCTAACCCTATGTGGACTCTGATCGGAAAACAGATGAATGGGGCTAAAAGGAGTGGAATGGGAGTAATGTAGGTGGTATCGGGAAGTGGGACCATGCAACCAAAATTAGGTTTTCCCATGTAGTGCCAAACCTGAAGCTAATGGTCAATTAAGGAGATCCCACATGATTAGGATACAGGGATAACCACAAAATCGGGCAACAGAGACAAGAATACAGACCTAACCCACTCTTTCCGCCAAATCCCCCCACCAATCCATGTCCAAAAGTGCCCATGACAAGTAAGGAAAATTACTCAACTATACCAATGAAGCCATAGATTTAGGGTCGGGAGGCCTACCTTCAAACATACAATCATGACAAATGGTCGAGGGACCACATCGCTAGCTTAGGTGGCAAAGACAATGGCACACTGAATTATCTATTGGTTGCAAGGGGCTGTTGGCTGCCGTCTGAGGACCATCTAGGAGAAAAAAATTCTCTTATATACACTACTCACAGGTGGTGGGTAACAGGTCCATTTTTTTCTACTATGTTGAAATATGTGATTAACACTTAGTATTCCACCAATTCATCCCATAAAGAGAAAACCTTGAGATGCACTATCAAAAAAATCCTAAGGACAATATGTTAGGATGCATGCTTCCTAAATGAGAGAGTGATCCTTTACACTTGTGGATTGTTTGATATCTATTACTATAGACAGGTTGTTGATAACCGCTCTGATGGCAATTAGGCTTCTCTCTTTAGAAATTGTGTGATTTCTTTCAAGCGAAATAACCCAAGCTACCATGAGAGGGAGAGCCTTGTGTTTTTGGTTTTTTTATGATTTGCAACCATTTTTTAAAGTTTTCTTCCACAATATTTGCATCCTAGGAAAAGTGTTGTTTTTTCATTTTGTTGATTTCATTCCATACTTCTTTGGTGAAACAAAAACGAATGAACATATGTGAGACTGTTTTTGACTCAACTTTTTACATAAGGAATAGAAATCATGGCCTTGAAAGGCTCATTTTTGCAAATTGTCCCATGTAGGTGCCTTATTTTTTAGCAAATACCACAAAAACAAAATAGGTTTAGGAGGATACTTTAGTTTCCAGAGTTTTTTCTTTGGTAGGGGAGTTTGGGGGAGTGTTTGTACCAACAATACTCAAGTACTGGGATTTTGGAGTGTAGACCCCCCTGGGGTTCGGGGTCCACATAACACTGTCTTCAAAATCTACAATAGTGACATTGAAGAATTTTAGTCCTTCAATGTATGTTGTCCAAGTTTTAGCATTTTCACCTTCTAGGTGTAGATCCTTTGCTGAGGCCAATTCTTGATTTACGAAGAGAGTCGAGCCTATCACTATGTGATTCAAGTTGTGCCATCCCTCTTCATTGAGGGAGTTAATGAAAGGGTCTAGCAGTTTAAACCAATGTTGACTACCAACCCAAGGATCCCTGCCAATTTTGACTTGAATGTCATTTCCAACTTTCTAGAAAAGGTATCCACCAATTATAGGAAATACTTTTATAACTATTTTCCATATGATAGATCCATTTGTTTACAGATTTGTGGGTAGATATGATTTGATCTAGTGTAGATAGTGGTATGATGCATTTTTGTTAAGTGATATTTTCCCACATGCCCTCTCCTTGAATGAGTTTCCACACCCCTTTGACGACAAGGGCTTTAGAGAATTAGATCATAATTTTAAAACCCAACCCACTATGATCCTTAGGGATGATAATGGACTTCCAAGCTGTGAAGGAAAAGGCCTTTTTGTCTTCCTTGTCCGCCCAAAGAAAAATTCTAATAACTTTTTCTAATTTAAAAAAAAATTCCCAACAGAATCCAGGATAGAGATGCCCAAAAGATCTGGATGGCCTCCAAAATTGCTTTGCTTAAAACCAAATGCCTTGCCCTTGAGAGCCATTTATTACACTAGATTCAAATTCTCTTTTCCATCTTTTCTAATAGCCATTGCTAGAGTTCGATTTGAGATATTTGACCAGTTTTAAGGTGAATCCCAGGTATTTTAATCCAGAATCCAGATGATTGATTACAATGGAGAAAAGATCCTCCACAAAGGCTTTGACTTTGTCTGGGATCCTCCATCCATAGATGGAGGATTTTTCATTGTTTATATTCATTCATGTAGCTTTAGTGAAGATATAAAAAAGATATCTTAATGTGTGCGCATGAGATAATTTCCCTTTGGAAAAATCAAAATTCCATCTACAAAGAGTAGAGTTGAGATGTTGCATCCATGTGAGATATTAATATCTTTGAATCCTCTTGATTTTGCATCCATAATTAGTTTGCTTAAGCCTTCTACTACTGAAAGAAAGAGGAGTGAATATAAAGGAGAACCTTGTCATAGGCCTCTTTCCGCATGGAATAAATGAGAGGCTACTCCATTAATCAACAAGGAAAAGGAAGATGTGCTAATACAATTTGTTACCTAGGTTACAAAGGAGTGGCAAAAGCCAAGATGTATAAGGAAGAGTTTGAGGTAGAGCCAATTTACTTGATCAAAAGTTTTCCAAAGATCTACCTTGTAAACTATTGCTCTTTTCTTTTTTATGTGGATCAAATGAAAGCATTCTTGGGAAAGATCAATTACTTTGGATATGGCAATTTTGCAAAAAACCAAATTGTACCTGCAAGATGTGATCAGATAGGATTGTTGGAAACAATGAGAAAGGGGAGGTGGGGGTGAATCAATATTTCGTTTAATTGTTATATTATTCCAATTAAGATTTTTATCACAAATTAAACCAAAACTTAAGAATTTGAACAAAAATAAATTTATTAACAAGATAATGAGGACTCCAATTCTCTTTTTACAATAAATCAAGTTCCAACCTATATAACAAAATCTCTGACCTTTTCAAGGCGCCAACATTGAACAAATCCAAGCTCCAACTTGGACAAATTGAGGACTCCAATCCTCTCAACAATTCCAAGCTCCAACTTGGTCTACTTGAGGACTCCAATCCTCTCAACAAATCCAAACTCCAACTTGGTCTACTTGATGACTCCAATCCTCTCAATAAATCCAAGCTCCAACTTGGCCAACACAAAAGTTTACAAAGAAATACTTACTTCAAAAATGTCTTCAACAATGCTCTAAAAATAGTCAAGGATGTTTGCTCCGAAGTGGCTAAAGTCTACTTCCAAGGTCTTCAAGTTTGTTCAACAGATCTTCAATGAGGCTGCTTCAAGTCTACACAACAAGTCTTCTAGAAGTTGCTCCAACAAGACTTCAAAAATGTCTTCAACAATGCTCTATCAATGCTTCAATCAATGCTTCATGAGACACTTCAATAATGCCTTAAATATATCCTCAATAGCGCTTCAAGGATGCTCGAACGATGCTTCCAAGAATGTCTTCGAGTTTAGCTCAAGAACTAAAACCAAACTCTATTATAGCTTCAAGAAGATTCCCAGAAATCTACTTAAGAAATGTCAACAAGTCTGCGAAGTAAGTTATGCTTGTAGAGGTCGAAACTCAAAAACTTTCCACAGGTTTGAATGTGCCTTGTTGTAGGTCTCCATAGGGCCAAAACTCAAAAACTTTCCATAGGTCTGAATGTGGCTTGTCACGGGTCTCCACATGGTCAAAACTCAGAAACTTTCCACATGTCTGAATGTGCCTTGTTCCTAAGCAGGTTGATATCATGTTCAAAAGAGGGCCAAAAATATGAACATGGTCAAAACTCAGAAGCTTTCCACAAGTCCGAATGTGCGTTGTCATAGGTCTCCACAAGGCTGAAACTTATAAACTTTCCACATGTCCAAAACTCTTGTTACTAAACAAATTGAGATCAAGTTCAAGATAGGGCTGAAAATTTTCTCATAGATAATCCAAGAACCCACCAAAAAACATCAAAAAGTTATGATAAAAAACCCAATGAGAAACCCTCGTTTTTCTTCCTTGATCTGCTTCTTGGTTCATGAGTTGTGAACCTTTTCTTTTCTTATTTTAGATCGAAATCCTTCTTGCCTTTCATGCCTTGGCTGAGTTAGATGCTCAAATGAGGACAAATGAGGCCATATTTATACTAGTTTGTTCATGTTTGAATAGACACATCATTTGGAGAGGTGTCAACTTGGGTTCATATAGGCTCATGTAGGACGACTTGAAGAGAGATAAGAATATGGGTTTCCCAACTTGTAAATTCAATATCTCATCAATGAATAAGAGTTAGAAGGAGAATAAATACTCATTGGAAAGGGCTTGAAGTCCTCTACACTCTTATGTGATTGACTTCTTGAGCAAGTGTTCCCTTTGACGTCAATAAAATGAATTCTTCCAATAATATCTCCCTTTGTTATTGATGGCAACAACCTCCTCATATGATCCTCCCCCTGTCATCGTAGAGCTCCACCTATCATCACGCTACTCCCACTATCATATTCTCTCCCTTTGACATCAATAATAATGATATGCTCTAACGGGATGCAAGAGAGATGACCCTATTGGATGGTGTTGTCAATGATTTCAACCTTGGGGTTTGACTAGGTTTGAATTTGACTGAAACACCCATCATTAATGTCAAGTGAACAATGAACGCTTATAATAATTTTATGGATACTTCAAGTTGAAAGCTACACTGTTGGATGGTTGAAAACCCATGTCCTAGGGTTTGGGTTCCTTGGACTAAGGATGTACCCTGACTCTGTTCATGGTTTTTTGAAGGGTCAAAACATTGATTTTGACTTGGATATCCATTTCATTGGATTCTCTTCGTTGAGATCTTTCTGGTGGTGTGTCATACACCACATAAGTCCTCTTGGTTTGAGAGATATTCACATTTGAAGTTGGTGACCCCAGTTTCTAGGATAAAACCCCAAGGGGTGGTGACTAGGCATAATCTCATTGGTTATGGGCATAAAGAATTTAGTATGAAGGTTCCTTCTTGTATTTTGTGGAGGAATTACCTTAATAAATACTATCACACACGTCTCATACCCACAGGACATAAGTAGGGTCTAATTCCTCATTATAAAGTGTAAGTGGTTTTCACTTAAGGTTCAAGGTAACTAATTAAGGAGATTATTAACGAATTAACATTATTAAAAATAAAAGGAAAGTTGTTTAAACCTACACCAACGTCTATCCTTCAAGATCCCTTTCCTAATTTATAAAAACACTCCTATACTACCTAATCTTAAAAGCTTAATCTACTTCTATAAGGGCAGTGACTCTTTTAATTACCTCACAAGATACTATTGAAAAATGTAACTAGTGTCGGCCTTCATAATTGTATTTGAGTCATGATGTAATGTATTTTTCAAAAGAAAGAAAAATAAATTTTATTGTAAAAGAAATTGACTCATTAAAGCATGGGTTTCATGCTCGAGCCACTGATTTTTAGGTCAAAGCCTCCATTGTAGGCTTCTAGGGTTTGTGTTAAGAGTCCTTGTTCTTGTCATTATGTAAAAAACCCTTATTGGAGTTTATCAGTCAAGAAAGAAATTTATTTTAGTGTCAAATAAGTCATTTAGGCCTCCTCCACCAAGTCAACCTCAACCTAGACAAGTCAACCTGATTAAGTGGTAGAATCCACTATATAAAGGCAACAACTTGACCTCATTTGGAGCACATATATAACAAGTTTGATTTGCAGTTGCTGGAGAAGAATAGAGGGTGCAAAATTTAAGGAAGAAGGAGAAAAACCCTAGCGAATAGGAGGAAACCCTAGTGAAGAAATTTGGAGACCTTTTTCTCTCTCTTTGATTCACACGTGCAAAATTTTGAAGCTGCTGTGGGGGCCAAAATTTTAGATCTGCAGTAGGGACAAAATTTTGGAAGCTAGGGGCCGAAATTTTGTGTTGTTCCTAGGTTGGAGTTGGAAGGCAAGAAGAGATTATTGAAATTTGTAGAATCATTTTGGAAGGCTGACTTGGTGGAGGAGGAAGGTCTTTTGGTCAAGTCTAAGGTCTTAGTTTGTCTGAACTTGATTTAAATATGTTAGTGGAAGAGTTTGACTAGGTTTCCCCTATAGAGGGGTTTTAGCGCTGGCTGAGTGCCTATATCTGACATTGTTGATATTCACATTTTGATTTGATGTTTCTTGATGAAAATAAGATAAAAGAAGAATAAAGTTAATATGACTACAAGAATATCACAAGTAATTATCAACATAAGATAATCTTTCTGCCTTTATGGTTTTCTAACATGGTATTAGAGCTAAGGTGAAGGAGGAAAGAAAAAGACAACTTGAAGGAGGGTTAAGAAGGAAGGAAAAAAAAAAGATCATCATCTATATCAACTGAAGGATATATTATAAAGTCTATGGAAACCTCAATGAAGACAAAAAATAAGCTAGAAGGAGCCTCCAACTATAGGGAATGGAAGAAGAGGATAAATCTTATTTTTTCTAAGCATAAAGTTTTGGATTTTGTTCAAGGAAAAGTCAAGGAACCAACATATGATGTAGGGTAAGAAAAATACAAGGAAACTGACATCTTGGCTACAAATTTGATTGTCGATGGAGTGAAGGAAAATCTAATCCCATATATATCTAATATATAATATGCTAAAGAGATGTGTGGAGCCCTCTCCAAGTTATTCACCATTAAGAACATTCGTCAAATAGTTAGTCTCAAGAATAAAATAAGAACAATAAAGATGACAAAAGATAATATTGTATCATCCTATTTTGTAAGGATCTATAGAATAAGAGATGAACTCCAAGCTATTGATGAATTTGTACCAGAAAAAGGAACTCGTGATTGCTACACTACTAGGTCTACCAAAATCTTGTAGCTCTTTGGCATCAGGAATTAGTAGTTGGAAGGATACACCAACCTTTGAACAAATGTGGAATGCACGCAGTAAAGAAGAAGCCCACATCTCATTAGTAAGTGACAAAAAGGAGGATGAAGAAAAAAACGCTTCAATGCCTACTCTACTCATCACAAGAAGAAGGGAGCATACAAGAAGTTCAAAAGTCCAAAGAAGAAAGTTGATCTATCAAAGATTGAATGCTACAATTGTCATAAGATGGGACGCTAAAAGTAAATGTCTTGAACATCCAACGAATAAGAAAAGAAAAAGAGAACATGCAAACATTGCCGATGAAGCTCCACCTAAAAATAAGAAGACTAAAGAATCCAAATTCAAAGACTTATACTATTAAGTCTTCTATCACATATCATTCTAAGTCTACTATTTCAAGTTTTGTAATGTTTTCTTTTATGTTATGATTTCTAGAGTTTGTAGATCTAATATATCTTTTTAGAACTTTTTGATTTGTTTAAAGTTGTAGGTATCCCTTAGAAAGACTAAATTGAGGGCGAGCCTTCATCATTTTACCAAAATATAAGTATATTGTTATTTGTTTCATCTTTCATTGAGATTTGTTTGTATTGTATACTCATAACCTTTTCTATTATATTTTTCTTGGTAGGAAGACTTACAATATACACAAAGGTTATGGAGGAAACTTCAAAGGAAAAACTTGAATTGTGAAAGAAGTTCTGTTGCAAAAGAAGCCCTTCAAGATTTGATGTCATACAAGGTTTGTTAAATAACTACTCATGGTATGTCTTAGACTATAAGTTTTGTTGCAAGGTTTTCTTCATACAAAAGGTATGATCATTCTCATTTGAAATTTGCTCTACATTACTGACATCCTTATGTCTAGGGTTTTGAATCATACATATTCTTGTTAAGGTGATTAATCATTACATTGAATCTACCCTTGTTATACTATCTCGTCATTTCTTTATGGAACTCTTACCTTTAGGGTTCACTATAAAACCCTAGCCTCTTGATGTTAAGGGTATGTCAATGTTAATAATGAAACCCTAGTCTACTCAGGGGTTATAGTGAAATCCTATTCTATTGAAGTTTAGGGTTTTGACAATGTTGTGGGGAAAAGCCTAGTACTTTAGAGTTTGTTGTTAATATCTAGGTTATATAATGAAACCCTATATTTTTAGGGTTTGGTGAATTAGGGTTTATGAACAAAACCCTTGTAATAGCTATAGTAAGATCCTAGGAATGAAAACCTAGGTGTTTGATCGAAACCCTAGCATGGCCAAAATTGTTATCTAATTTTGGAATTTTATGTTTACATCTAAGGTTTACAACATAAAAGGAAATTGAAATAAGGAATGAAACCCTAGAGATAAATTGTTGGTATGCTAACTTAATTGTTGATATTCATGTCTTAGAAGTATAGGGTTTGTAAAACACCCTAGTAGAGATTGATATTCTAGGGAATGATATTGAAACCCTAGAAGTATGTTGTTTTCGATTATTGATATGATTTAGTTTTAGGTTTGCAACAAACCCTTGTAGAGTTTGACATGTAATTCTAAAAGCATATTGTTGGAAACGTTAGATGTATAATATTATGATTGAACTGATTTATTGATTGAGTTACTAATATCTAAGGCTTTATGACTCAAAGATGACGTCTAGGGTTTATGACAAAACCCTAGCAAGATGTTGAAGTCTAGTACATAAATACGTGACCCTCGCTAATTATGAACCTAACTAGGTTTAGGTATTTGATGTCTAAAGCTTGAATGTTTTTATGCTTCCATTGTAATGACATGATTTTGATATAGTTGACTTCATGCTTCTATATATTTGTATTTTATTGTACATATTATTAAAGTTTTGCAGGTACGTAATCTTCAAGATGTTGAAGATGTTCATAATTAAAGATGATAATAATGATGAGCATGATGAAGAAAGCTACAAGAATGACGATGATCAAGATGACCTTGATGCTATGAGAAAGAATGAAGCCTTGAAAGGTTGAAGTCTCTCCAATGTTAATAAAAGAAGGAAGTTATTGATTTGAGTGGGAGCTTGGATATAAGAAAGAGTATATCTCTCAAGTTAAGAGGGAGGGCATAATATGGCAGTCATAGTAAATACCCTGAAGAAAGAATGAAACCGAAGAATGAATGAAAGTACTAGAGATGGATTTGCAAAAAAAAAGAGTTCAGAAGTATGAGGCTATATTTTGCGGTATTGAAGAAATGAAAGAAGAAAAGCTTCCGACAAGTTGTATTTGGATAACTTGATGATAATCTAAGTAGCATCATAATGATTGAGGACCTCTAAGGTTTGTGTTTACTTGTATATATATTTGAAGGTTTATTATTGATTAGGGTTGTGATTGTGCAATATCTCTCCTTAAAAGGTGGAATGTTTGAAGCATGCTTCGATTGGTGGATATATATATGATTTAGTTAGGAGATATAAAGTATCTTGGGGCGGCAAGATGCTTGGGAGGACATCTAGCTGGCCTATGTGTTGATGTCTAGATCCCAAAGTGCAGAGGGTGGCATTGAACTTGGAGCTATGACCTTGGATACACACCTAGATCCCCGGGTTGGTGTTAGAACTTAAAAGGCTGATGGTACTTAGAGAAGGTAAAGCTTGAGTACACCTTAGTCTCACCCGATTAGAGTATCATGGTTAGGTATCTAATATATAGCACTGCGTGTGCTGTGACGCTTCATAGAGCATATCATTTGAGATCTTCCATGCACCTCTGTATATATGTAATTATGAATACCTACCTAGTTACATTAGAGAGATTTTTTAATATGACCCTCAAAACAAAAATGTACCACAAAAAAGATATTCACCCAATTCACGACACCTAGAACAATAAAACAAGGTATGAGGTCAGTTAAAGATAATATTGATTGACATCAACTCAAGGGAGTGTATAAAATTGATTTTTCTTGTGGCAAGAGTTATATTGGGGAGCCTAGGGTGCTCACTACAAAGAAGACTAAAAGAACACAAAGCTGATATTAAGAATGGAAGATCACACACTTTGGCCATTGCAGAACATTCCTCAAAATCTAAGTACCATGTTTGTTTGGAGAATGCCATGATTATCACAAGAGAAGAAAAATATCAAAGAAGGAAAGTTAAAGAGGGTCTTGAGATTATGAAGCATCCTCATAATTTCAATAGGGACAATGGAATCGAGATCAGTGGAAACTAGCTTCCTTTATTCAGACATATTAGGTCCTCCAGTACTTCTCAGGTATAACATCATAATTATAGTTTTCTTTTCATATCCTATTTAATAGAATAGAATAAAATAATTATTAAATCTTTTTATTATAAATAAATGATTAATAATAATAATTAGTATA